>CAUYQV010190035.1:0-24451 GCA_963574575.1 Galagoides demidoff
CCATGGCATCACAGCTCATAGCAACCTCCAACTCCTGGGCTCAAGCGAGTCTCCTGCCTCCGCCTCCCAAGTAGCTGGGACCACAGGCGCCCGCCACAACACCTGGCCATTTTTTGGTTGCAGCCATCATTGTTGTTTGGCCGGCCCAGGCTGGGGATTCAAACCTGCCACCTCAGGTGTACTTGGCTGGTGCCTTAGCCGATTGAGCCACAGGCACCGAGCCAAGAGAAACTTAAAATACTGAAAAAAAAGATTCCCAAGTCCTGTTATGTACTTAAGCTGCAAGACTAAGAACACAGAGGCACGTTCCTTCCACCATCTCTTAATTAAAAGAATAAGACACTCTTCTCTGAAGGAACTATGCTATCACGTTTGGGGTTATTTCCATTAAAGGGAACATTCACTACCCATTTCTCTTTGAAGCAGAGACTTTAAGCTTTTATAAATGGCTTAGATTTTTTTCATCATATACATTTGTAGTGTACATGTATTGTTTAAATATTAAACATTTCTACACACACACATTCTGGAATAAGACTTGAATAGACATTACTCAAAAAAAAGACTTTCAACTGGCTTAGATCACACTCTTAAATAGAAACAGAAAATTGCGATCATTTACTTTGAAGAAAGAATTTTGTATCAATGAACAAAACCAAAGACGAGAAACCCGTAAAAGAAACTTAGAAGAAACAGGCAATACAGAGACCAGAAGAAAACTTAAACCACCAGGGTTAAAATCCGCAGAAATGCCAGAAAGCTTAATTAATTAAAGAAATAAGAACATCGTGATTTTAAAAGGGTCATTTAATAAACAAGAAATGCTGGTACGCTTGGAAGTAAAAGAAGGACCAACATAATAGAATGCTTATTTTAGGTAAAGTTGAGCCTTGCTTCAGTGATTGGTACCAAAAGGACAAAGGAGAGAAGAAATGAGAAGAACGATATGAAAAAATGACAGGCTAAGTCCAGGTTAACAGTTAAACTTCTAAAGAAGAAGACTAGGAAACAGAGGAGGGGAGCTATTTATGAGACGTTTGGTGCAATATGATTCTCAGAACTAAAGGAAGATCAAGACAATATTTTATTCAAATATTTCATCTAGTTTTTATGATATTTAGAGAGATTTCAATCACATAAAGCATATCAGTTTAAAATTTTAGAAACAAGGATTAATCAGAAAACTGCTGAAAATGTCTTTCCAGGCTGTCAACGTGGTCCAGCACGGGATTGAATAAGGCCCCAGGTGCTTTAAACTGTCACATCTACCAAGATTTGGGGCGTTACCTGTATAGATGGCTTAAGAAAGCAGTGTCAAGGTGATTGATTAGTTCTATTCAAAAATTTGCAACATTCCCCATATTCTTATTTAATGGACTTCTAGAGCAATTCCCAGCCTTCTCCCAGGTTATCTGCCAGCATTAAAGCTCATCTACAAAATGTTCAGTTTATCTCCCCATAAGAATTCATTGTCCTTTCCTTTCAAAACCAGTCAAAAAACAAACAAACAAAAACAAACAAAATCGCTTCTTTGATATTCACTTGAACTCAAAATTTGTTGTCAGCAAAATCCTTAAAACTCTCTTCCTTACAGAACTGTCTGAAGCTTTCTGCAAAAGCTAAAACCTGAAGGTCTGTGAAAGTTACTGCCTTTTCTCCCTTATCAGATATGTACGCAGAGAAGGTGAACTAGGCCCTTGGCTAAACTTTCATTGTTACTTTTATATCAGTGCTTATTCTCCTCCCATAACAACCCAGTAATTTTGAAGCACATGCATGGTATTGCCCCAGGAAAATCTCCTTGGCCACTATCCCTCATTAATTAAGTATTTTAACAGCTGTATCCCTGTCTTTTAGCATTCTAATGCTCTTCTTATTATTCTTGATTCAAATGTCATTGTCCTCTACATTTTCAATGGTCTCAGCTTCCACCCCATTTCTGGCATCTGCTTCCACATTTCTTGTCTTTGTCACTGTTGATAACCATTTCACATCTAAATTCTCTACTTTAACACACAAAAAAACTTAGTCTAAAAAGCATAACTGAAGATTGATTTTAAATCTAGCTTCCTCTGTGTGAAGAGCTCCTTTTCAAAACACTATCTAATCCTTTAAAATGTCAATGAGATTGATTAGGCATAATTTTTAAGGCATGTTTTATATTTAATTATTATGATATGTAATAGTTGTACATATTTATGGAGCAAACGTGATACTTTGAGTGAGGCATACAGTACCCTGATCAGTTCAGGGCAGTTAGGGTATTTATCACCTGATGTACTTATCATTTATTTGTGTTGACAACAATCCAATTTCATTCTCTTAGTTAACAATAGTCACCCTATTGTTCTACTGACGACTGCATCAAGTACATTGTACCTAACTTTATTTTGTACCCATTAGCCACCCCTTCTTTATCTTAGACTCCCACTCTTCTTCCCTGCCTCTGGTAGCCATCAATCTAGTCTTTGTTCCAGTGAATTTGTTTATTTCTTTTCTTTTTTTAGCTCCCACATACGAATAAGAACAAGGCATAATTTTAGAAAGATCCTTAAGGGTTGGGTGATTTATAACAACAATTAGAATGTAGATTTTTAAACTCTGGATATTTTTAGCAGGGACATTATTTAGTTTAATGCACAGTATTCTTTCCATTTAATGACTGCTTATTTTGTAAAAAAAACAAAGTGGTGTGTTGTGGTTGATAGAAAGATAGGATCATCATTGCTATTGAAGGCTGAGACAAAGAACGTATGATGAGAATGCGAACCATTCTATAGCTGAACAAAGTATATGCTTGTGATTTTAAAAATTCCTAAGAGAGATAAGCTGTTTTAGTTCATTATGAACTAAAACATAATTTCTTCATTTTGTCTAACTATAAACATGAATAAAACTAGAGTTTAAAATATATAAATTCTGATGCTATCATTTTAAGAAAGGAATACATGGTGTGTTAAAACACTGAGCGTTTTGAGAAAATTGTTTCCATTGAAACTATCAAATTTTGTAGCCTTCTTTGCATTATTTTTGCATGCTTAAGCTTTGGTTTTCATGTATATTTAACATTTATTCCCTGAATTTAGAAACACAATTAAGTGTTATAGTAAAGATCAGTACTCAAAGATCCTCTGGTGAGTGTTTATTCTCATCTTCTAAGTTTATGAAAACATATGTTGTAAGCCCATGAGCCATTTGCTTATAACTATAGCAACCGACTTATTGTTTTAATAAAAATGCCAGTATAAAGCTTTACTAAGCATCAAGAATGCTCTACACAAAAACCCATCTTTGTATTACAGACATTTGAATTGATAGCCTGCAGAGTTACGATAACAGGTTTTGGCCATTTAAGAAGTTGATATAAAAGAGTCTGTAAACTGCGTATTATTTCTTCATTACTTGCTATGATATTATGTGGGAACATCAGTTATCAAGTGGTAAATTTTAATATATTATCTCAGGTTAAACTGAAAGCATTAGCCAAAAGCTTATGGGGATTTTTATAGCCATCCATCAGTTTTGACTTTACAACAATGTAGTACAAAAAGAAGCCTTTATTTTATTAAATAAATTTAATAAAGATAAGATACAAAAATAAGTTTTCACATAGATGTGTCCTTCCATTAAATGAACGCCTTTTATCTTAAGCAAATAAAATTGATAATTATATCATAAAAAATGATAGTAAATATCTAAATGTAACTTTATATGGTTTAAATTATGTGGTAAATTGGTAGCGTGGGCATGTCGTATTCTTAGATGGACTAAAATATGATTCAACTCCTACGACTTCTTTCAAATAAATATTGGTGGCCGGATAGTTAATTTTTTAATTTTATAGTTTTCTTCCTGTCAGCTTTGAAAGACTTACATATATTTATATTTATTATATATATACTTTACATATGTATATATGTGTGTGTATGTAAGAATATATGAAGTGATAGCATAACTAAGTAATTTAAGTATGCTCTTTACAAACACCTGCTTTTTCCTGTAAGGAGAAAGAAGGCTTTATTGAAAATGATTTTTAGCATTCCTTTGCTAAAGACCCACTGGGTTAATATTTAAAAATGAGTCTTCATGTTGGCTCAAAGAACAATTATATCTCTGAATAGGACCCTAACAGATTTTACATACCTGATAAAGCCAAGTGCATATTTATCCATCCTCATAATCAGCTGTAAGTTAGGAGTTGATGGGGTACCATATGCATAAATGATGCTTTCCTGTCTTACATCTGTTCGTGTTAATAGTGGCAATACTTAAGCAGTGATTTTCATCTTCAAGAATATTACAAATGCTAACTATTAATTAATCTCTTAAGTGTTTAATTGCATATGGATAATTAAATACAGTTTTTCCTAGCAATGCTTATAGAGCAAAAATTAAAGGGGAAATCACATCCAGCCTGACTTCTCTTACCAATGGGTTGCAGATGGAACTTTGTACATTTTGGTAGAGTCGTCTTCCACAGCTCTATTCCCCCTGCCCCTCTTTTTTCCCGCAGATAGAAGAAATATAACTACATTTCCTTTAATTCTGACAATAGATATTTAATGATTGAATTAAAAATATGTAATACATACAATAAGATGGCCATATTTAGAGGCCTTGCAAATATACTTTGTGGTATAAAAAGAGTTTTTAAAGAAGGGAAAGAAAAATATTTACCATGCCTTTAATCTATAAAATTAAAATAAAAGCATCTGTCATTTCTTTGTATTGTGAACATTCTATTCCACTCATTTATTTTAAAACATACAGTGGCTGATTATTAAAGTTGCCTTGCTGTGCTGCCAAACACTAGATCTTATTGATTTTGTATATTTTTGCATTCATTAACCATTCCCACCTTCTCTCCATCTCCCTGCTACGCTTCCCAGCCTATGGTGATCATCATTCTACTCTCTATCTCCACGAGATCAATTGTTTTAATTTTTAGCTCCCTCGTGTAAGTGAGAATATGCAAAATTTGTTTTTCTGTGTTTGGCTTATTTTGTTTGATATAATGTTCTCCAGTTACATTTGTGTTGTTGCAACTGATGACCACATTTGGGTTTTTCATGGCTGAATAATTTTCCATCCTGTATATGTACCAAAAAATTTTTTTTTGCAGTTTTTGGCCAGGGCTGGGTTTGAATCTGCCACCTCTGGCATATGGGGCCAGTGCCCTACTCCTTTGAGCCACAGGCACCACCCTGTGCTGAAATTTTTTTAGTCAATCACGTGTTGATAGACATTTAGGTTGATTCTAAATCTTGGCTGCTGTGAATAGTGCTGCACTAAGCATGGGATGCAGATATCTCTTTAAGATACTGATTTCCTTCTATTTGAGTATGTAACTAGCAGTGGGATTGCTGGATTTTGTAGTAGTTCTATTAGGTTATTAAATCTTGAAATGTCTAGCTTTGAATCAAAAATTAACTTATGATCTCTGAAACAAAAAGAGGTATAATGAATCATAGTGTGCTCCTGGACTACCAACACAGTTCTCCCACCTTACTGGTGCTTGTTTATGTCAATAGCAAAAAAGTGGTGAATAGCAATGAAATCACCATAGGTATATTCCACAGGTTATTGGGAATTTTATAAAAGTGGTCCAAACAATGGAGGAAGTGGCCCTCAGTCTGGTGAATATAGTAGATGACAAAGAGTTTCCAAGTCCAGCGTCTGTAGTTTGAGCAACACTTTGTGTGACATGTGGTTGAACATTGTCTTGCAAAAGGATTGACCTGTCTCTCTTGAGTCTTGGATGCTTAATGCCGAGCATCCTCATATTTTTATCTAGTTGTTGGCAGTAGGCATCTGCTGTAATGAATTGACCAGGTTTCATGAAGCTATAGTGGGTAATATCAGTACTTGACCACCAAACAGACATCATTACCTTTTTTTAAGGAATACTTGATTTTGGACCGTGTTTCAGCACTTCATCTTTATCCAGACACTGTGCCAAACACCTGCAATTGTCAAAATGAATACTTTCATCACACATAACAACATGGTGTAGAATAATTCACCTTATGTTGAGACAGCAAAGAAAGTCAAACTTCAACATGATCTCCCTTTGGGCACTTGTTTAACTCATGCATAACCCTGCCATCCAGCTTCTTTACCTTGCCGATTTGTTTGAAATGGTCTAATAGTGTTGGTATGATATCATGAAACCTTGCTGCTAATTCACATATATAGAGAGATGGATTCACTTCCACTACAGCCAACTCATCATTATTGCTAGGAGAATGGGGACCAAAGACCCCATTCGTGGCAAAAAATAAAGCACCCCAGAAAAAGAGGAAACTAAAAAGTAAGCTGAGTGAGTCAGAACAAAGAAAAGTCAGCTAGTTTACATTTAAGCTAGCTGTTCCTAGCAAGCTTCTTGCCTTTTCTGAATTTCTAGCCTGTTGGGGATATAGTTTACAAACACCTTGCTGGGTAAGCACTCTGAGTAGAGTAATGGCCATAGAAGAGAATATGGCAAGTCCTAGAAAAGATACATCTTCTAGGGCAGTGGTTCCCAAACTGTGGGTCATGACAGGAACTGTATTAAAGGGCCATGGCATTAAGAAGGTTGAGAACCACTGTTCTAGGGCATTTCCTGCCCATTAAACAGGCAAAGCAGATACCCACTGTGGAGATTTGCATTTGCTTGGGGCAGAGACCAAGAGACAAGCTCAGGCGCCGTGATATGGCAGAAGAGCTTACATCCCTTATCACAGAGGAAAATCCTCTGTGGTGGTGATGAGAGGAAAATGCCTCCCTCCCACCGACCCTCAGAGGAGATTAATGCTGGTGACATTTTGCTCCACAGAGAACTAGTAGCTTAATACCTCCCTAGAAATCTGTGTGTGTGACCTCAAGCAGGAGGCTCTCCGAATACAAGGCTCAGATTTCAGATTATTGAAGGCTACCCTTTAGGTTAATAATAATAGCAATAGGAGTTGATACGATCAATCTGAGAAACTGCTGACATCTTTCTTCCCTCCCTCTTCTTACCTTCTGGGCACATAGACTTAAATAAAATCAGAGTGGAGCAAACACTCTGGGCCATCACCAGAATCCCTTGACCCCTGAACTCCCACTTTTAATTCTGCTCTGTGCCCTTTATCTTTCTTTACCACAGCTCCTAAATTTATATTTCTTCTGTCAATAGCTGCCAGTTTTCCACAGGTCTCTGTGGACGCTGCTCTTGGGGAGGGGCCCCTACAGTTATTCTGCATGTTCTCAGGTCTCCCACATGGCTCATTTTCAAGACTAAAATCACCAAAATAGAACATTTCAAACCATCAACATATGTGCACTCCTTAGCGCTGCATTGTTCCCACAGTGGAGTTCATTCAAAAATAACATGGTATTTTGACTTATTATGGTTTTATAAAATTGCTCCCGAATTTTTTGAAAGACAACCACAAGGCAAATTACACATTTGAAAGAAGGAAGGTATACATTCACACACAGACATACACACACACACAAAAGACAAGTCAAAGTGAAATGTCATAGATATCCACTGTCAAACTTAGTACTTCAGGAAATGGACCTTTCACACTTGATAGTCTAATAGATTTTGTTTTTTGAAGCCCTCCACACTGTTATGGATATTGGTGTTGCCATGAATAACAGTATAGAGGTTGAAATTCCCACTACCAGTGTACCAGGTTCCCCTTTTCCACAGCCTCACTAGTGTTCATTAATGCCGGTCTTTTGTAGAAAAGACATTTTACTGAGGTGGGATGACATTCTGATGAAGTTTTAAATTGCATTTCCCTAATGACTACTGATATAGAGCTTTTTTTTTTTTTTAAATGTAACTGTTGCCATATCTTCTTTTGAAAAATGTCTATTCAGGCTGGGCAGGATTGTTCATGCCTATAATCCTAGCAGTCTGGTAAGCCAAGGTGGGGGTTTCTCTTGAGCTTAGGAATTAAAGATAAGCCTGAGCAGAAATGAGGCCCCCTCTGTATTAAAAATAGAAAAATTATCCAGACATCCAAGTGGGTGCCTTTAGTTCCACCCACTAGGTATACTGAGGCACAGGATTGCTTCAGCCCAGGAGTTTGAGGTTCTGTGATCTAAATTGATACCACAGCACTCTAGGGTTGGCAACAGAGTGAGAATCTGTCTTAAGAAAAAAAGTCTGTTCAGATATTTTGCATATCTGAATTATTCATTGAATTATTTCAATTAATTGAATTATTAATTAATAATCATTAATTGAATTGAATTGTTTTATTTTTTTCTTCTCAGGTTGTTTAAACATCTTATGTATTCTCATTACTAACCCCTTATCAGATGGGTTCGATATTCGCATTTCAAAAAATACCATTTATAGAAAATTATTTACACAATATTGAGAGATGATATATAATTATTGCTACTTTTGAGAATTGTGAAGTATGTTGGTATACCAAAGCTGTTGCACTGTGGATCTTTATACATGGAATCTTTATACATGATGGGAACGTCAACCTCCATACTGTTCTCCATAGTACGGCCACTGTGGAAAAGGGTCTGGAGATTTTCAAAAACTAAATCTATTTGGTTATTAAGTATAAAATGCCTGATTTCCTTATGTACTGAGTTTGACAATTGATATCTCTGACATTTCACTTTGACAATGCTTGTTATTGTGAAACACAGAACATCAGAAACTTACTTGGTTGTTGAATCCTTTTTTCATAAGACCTACTACATGCCTTGGAATGAATTGTGTTTAGAAAAACTTTTAGAATACATGCAGTTTGTTTTATGGTGCATCAAAGGGAGGCAGAAAACTTTTAGAGTCTACATTTTTTTTTTTAATTTGGCTGTAGGAACTTCTGTATTTTATAGTCTTTTCATGTGCCTTGTCTTCCAAATGGCACTAAATGTTATTTCAGATTAAATAGGAGACAAGTCCTATTAAATTACAACACAACCAAAGTGGATTTTCTTCACAAAATACTTAATCATCTCATACTATTTTTTTTTCTTATTGAAGGTCCTTTTTACCTTTCCATTAGGGAACTCTTCCATTGTGAAACATTTTGTCACACACACAGAGTTTTAACATGCTCGATTCTATTC
Source organism: Galagoides demidoff (assembly GCA_963574575.1). Classification (NCBI taxonomy): domain Eukaryota; kingdom Metazoa; phylum Chordata; class Mammalia; order Primates; family Galagidae; genus Galagoides; species Galagoides demidoff. The sequence continues at coordinate 9,070 of CAUYQV010190035.1, forward strand.
TCAATTTATACCTCATTTTCATACTTGATTATTTCTGACAACCATTATTTGATATTATTTAATATTTCTGTGCTCTTAATGTATATATGCTTATTATGTTCATGTCTCATAATCTAATGATTTTGTATAGTTTGATGAACACAATATTTATATATCAAATAATGAATTAATACTAGCCTTTTACTATTATCTGGATAACTGAGAGTACAGCTACCGTTTTCATGAGTTTAATATCCAAACGTGTATATAGATAAGTGTCATGACTAATAAATCTTCAAAATAAGGATTACCGTTAAAAGTTCTCTTTTCCCCAGGTTAATCAACATTGTATATTTTTGTTTTGTTTTGTTTTGTCTAGGTTGTTGAATTAATCTACACAAACTATACAATGGAAAACAAAATCTCCAAACTGATAAATTGATCAATAATACATATTTTTGCTTTTTAAAATTTTACATATATTTGCCAGATTTTTTTATAGTTTTAGAAATATTTTTGTTTATGCAATTAAATAATGGGCCTAATTATTGCATATAAAGTTCACAAGTATAGGAACACAATGAATAATTTTTTTTTGAGATGGAGCCTCAAGCTATCCCCCTGGGTAGAGTGCCGTGGCATCATAGCTCATAGCAACCTCCAACTCCTGGGCTCAAGTGAGTCTCCTGCCTCCACCTCCCAAGTAGCTGGGACCACAGGCGCCCACCACAACCATTTTTTGGTTGCAGCCATCATTGTTGTTTGGCAGGCCCGGGCTGGGGATTCGAACCCACCACCTTAGGTGTACGTGGCTGGCGCGTTAGCCGATTGAGCCACAGGCACCGAGCCAATAAATTTTAATTAATCAGTAAATAGGTAATCAACATAGAAAAATATATACATCTACATCTTAGTGTAGAGGTTGCTACTTACTGGGAGTTTTGTACTATCTCTTACTGGATACATTTTTCTTTATCTTTCTCAAAAGTTCTTTTATTCTGTTCTACAAATTTTCATTAAGGTTGACATTAAGGATACTCTAGGAGTGTGCATTTGTTGATTGTCTGTTTATTTATATTTATCAATGATAAAATCCTGAAATTTATAGCTGTGTACTTGGATAATTTTAGTGTAAAAACAAATTCATCATGATTAAATTATCTTTATTATCATTGACCATCTAGAAAATTGTAAGATTTTTTTTTTTTTGCCTGTGGGTAATAATAACAGAGAAATGACTGTCACTCCATAAAAATACATTATCTTTCTTTCTTAAGAAGAGTTTATGGAAATTAAATTGGTTAAATATTCAAACTCACCAATGGCTCAGAGGTACCTTGAGAAGAATTTTGAATGCAGTGATCATAGTGATTGGGGTCATGGCCACAGATCAATTGAATTGCTATTTAGAGAGCAAATCCAGACTGAAATGTCTGTGATGGTAAAGCTCATGAAGGAGCTTCTAATCTCAGAATACCTCACTTGGCAAAGTAGTTAAGAGTGCAAAGGCTAAAGTTTCAAGAGCACTGCGTATCTGTATTCTTTGCTATGTATTGTCTAATTTGTATTCTATTGAACTGCTTTATGTTATATCTCTTCAACACTTTGGAAGATGTTAACAGTCCTGGAATTGGTGGATACAGAGCAAGAGTGTAAATAATCTACTGAATTGTGGTAGCAATATGATCAGGACATATGGAGTATTTTTTCTTTTAATAAAAACGTTTTAGGAGACATTTGTTTTGTTGCCAGGGGAGGATCATAACACAACAAAGTGGCCACCCTTCCCACTGGGAAGGGTGAAACGTTACAGCTGTTTGGTCCAGGAACTCTCAGAACTCATAATTTATTTATGTGTGATATTTTTCAGTATGGCTGACCTGATGCAACCATACCTTCTTTCATTTTCTCATTAATAAATTGGGAATACTAGTAAAGCCTATACCATAATAGTGTTGTGAGGGTTGATTGGTATCTTATATGCAAATGCTTCTAAAAGAATAAATGTAATAATGAGTGCCTAATTTTAAAAATGTGTTGTTACTAATGTATTTATATCCAATTAAAAAATACAACTTGAGAGGAAGTTTTGCTATCCAAAATATTATTTTTCTTCTCCAAAAATATACTGATGATAGAAATGTCAACATTGTTCACTAACTGCTTTGTGTTAACAACTCATTCCTGTTAAAATTACCCAGTTGGACTTAACATATATCAACATATACACATTGCATAACTTCGGTGTACAAATTTATTTATTGTTCCAGTTGAAGGTAATTTAGAACACTTGCTTTTATATTTTAAAATTCTGAGATGCTTATTAAATAAAGAAGTACAAATGACAGGATAGTATTTTAGAAAGTATTGACAGTGTGCTATCACTGAACAGGTAAAGTGGGACTAGGTCAAACAACCCAAAAGGATGAATCTAAAATATTTCAGATTTTTTTTTTTTTTTGAAACAGAGTGTCACTTTATCGCCCTTGGTAGAGTGCCGTGGCATCACACAGCTCACAGTAACCTCCAACTCCTGAGCTTAGGCGATTCTCTTGCCTCAGCCTCCCAAGTAGCTAGTATTACAGGCACCTACCACAACACCTGGCTATTTTTTGTTGTTGTTGCAGTTTGGCTGGGGTTGGGTTTGAACCTGCCACCCTCACCCTGCCAGGTGAGTATGGGGCCGGTACCCTACTCACTGAGCCACAGGTGCTGCCCAAATATTTCAGATTTTTCCAATGGAAAAATTAAGATTGGTATTTTTAATACCTATCTGCATATATTATTTACTAGAGCCAGAAACAGCAATTATTAAACATTAAACCAAATTTTCTCTCTCCTTATACATTCTTCTTTTAATTAACTAGAAGTAAAAAATAAAGTGCCAAATTTAGGAACTATGCATTTTGTCATCCAAATAAGTTTAATCAGTCAATATCCTCTCAATATGCAAATATACATAATATAGTTAAAAGATAGGATAATACATTTAGTGACAATTTTACTTTAATACATGTACTCACAATTTTACCTGTATGTTGTATTTAGAAATAAACTACTTACAAATAAGATTTTATTTACAAAACTTTAAGAAAGGTGAACACTTTACATCAGAATTCATAATGTCAGGGATCTCCTGATTTTGCTTCAGAGCTTATGAATGTAGTATGTTAAATATTTAGCATAATATGAAAACTCTAATATTAGTGGCATTATGTTGTCACCTTACTAGGGTATAATTCATGATGAAATAAAATTAACAGTTTGAAATCTCTGAAAGGTAATTTACCTAGTAAAAAAAAACTAGAGACTTTACATAATTTTAATACCTGGAAATGTGTAATATTTCATTTAAATAGGAGATATAGGTAAAATATCATTATATAATAAAACTCAAATTGTAAGTCATCAGGAACCTTTAAATTAAGCAATATATAAATGTGATACAGCATTCATTACATGCTAACTGAAGTAATAAGGTGCCCCCAAGTTATTTTTCTGCTTATTCCCTCAGACAGTGGTTCTCAACCTTCCTAATGGCGCATCCCTTTAATATAGTTCCTGTGAGTCACGACAGGAACTACTGAAACCACTGGAGCCAGTGGAGAACCACTGCCCTAGGAAATGACAACCTTCAGAAATAGAAAAGCTTTCTCTATTTGAATTCTTACAGATCTGTTTTACTAATTTTTATACCTTGTCCCTGTCTCTGACATTTTGTGAGTTTCACTGAAGTAATAGTTGCATGTATTATTGAAAATTTAGTTCTAAAATTCTAATCTGATAAAAAAAAATTACCTAACTATTGATTGCAAATCAGGTATATGAGTAGGAAGTAAACGAGAAAAACAAGTAGCTAAAAACCTTTCTGGAGTCTTTTTTCTCTATGTAATTCCTTAACATAGGAAACAGGTGAAGTAATAGTAATCGTCTACTTGATAATATCTAATAATATGCAATTTATTAGTGTCATTAATAAGGTATGGGATTATGATTTTTTTAAGACGAATGACTGCATGTTTCATTCTTGAAATAGCTACATTAAAATGTCAATTACAGCTGTTGATACAGAGTTTAGTAGAGTTTTGCCCAAATCTCCATATTCCATAGATATAATTTTTTAAAGAGTAAAGTTAATTTTTAGAACATATTTTATATTGCTAAACTTTTTCATATAGTGGTATTAGTTACAAAGAACTACAGTGTGGTTTATCTAGCTTAATATATATGTGATTCTGCATTTGTGTAGTGAAAGAAAGAAAGATGAAAAGAAAGAGTCCCCCAGATTGGGTGTTTGATACATTATTCTTTCCTAAATTTGCATGGATTAGAGGTTGAAGTAGATTGATTGGGCTAGCTATTAGATGGATAGGGTTTGTGCTATGCTTATTCCACACTTGTTTTGACAGTGAGGATAAATGTAGGAGGCAGTATGTTCTTTATTACTCAAATTGCAGTGCTCCTTCTTAAAGTGAATTTGATACACAAGAACTTCTGCCTAATTTGAGGTGTAAAAGTCCTTATTCCTTACTAAGACAAATAGAGCATAGCCTAAACTTTCCATTTTACAACAAAGACTTCAGAGGCCATTGCAACAATAACAAAAATAAACAATTGAGAATCACTCCAGGTGAAAAGCTTATGCACAGCAAAGGATGCAACAAATAAAGCAAAAAAAAAAAAAAAAAAAAAAACCTTAAGAATAGGAAAAGATATTTTTAAGGTATGAATCTGACAAAGGATTGATAACTAAGAGCTACAGAGAACTCAAATTACTAAACATAAAAAGAGCCAACAATCCCTTATATTACTGGGCAAGAGAGGTGAATAGAACATTTTCTAAAGAAAACAGACGAATGACTAACAAACACATGAAAAAAATGCTTCTCATCCCTAATTATTCGAAAAATGCAAATCAAAACCACCCTTAGATATCATTTAACCCCAGTGAGAAAGACCCACATCACAAAATTTCAAAACTGCAGATGCTGGTGTGGAAATGGAGAGAAGGGAACATTTTTATCCTGCTGGTGGACTGCGAATCAATAAAATGTGAGAATATATTTAAAGTATCTACATTTTTGTTTACTTTAACAAATATTAGTTAATCTCTATCACAATTAATTGAATCCTTAAGACAAAAATTTGGGAACATACTAAGTAGCTTTTTTGTGATGATGATGTTATGAAGCAAAACAAACCACATAAAACCCCAAGTATTCTGACATTTTGCTGAGGGGAGTGTGATTTCTGCAATTAGAAAAACAACATGGCCATTTCATGTCTACGCATATATTTAAGATAATTAAAAACATGTTCACATAAAATCTTGTAAATATGTATTGGCAATGTCTGATAGCTAAATTTTTAAGCAATTCAAATGCCTATCATAATAAATGAATACAAAAATGTGGTATATATTGTGGAGAAGACGCTGACTTGAAACACGGTGCTCTCAAGATAGGATCAATAGTTTCAGGTGGGTGCCCACAGATGGATTAGCTTTCTTGAAAAAAGCATTGCGAATCATCAGAGAAGTCTAGGGGGACATTCAGAGTGAAGGAGAGGGTGATGGATTTATCTGCTCAGCAAGATTAGAAGGTACCTGGGGGAGGAATGTGAGGAAGGGCAAGAGGAGAGAATCTTGGAACCCCATGATCCTTCAGTGTGCCCTATAACCTGAGTGGTGAGGAGCCCGCCAATCCCACCAGAGACCTCTGGACTTATGAGGAAAATGGTTGAAGTTTTTCCAGCTATACTTTACTGGAGAGTGAGCACAGTAAGGAAAAGTGCCATCTACGGGGCTTTCATTTTTCTCACTAAGTAGGACACTCTAAAGAAAAGGGGAACAGATACAATTCAAACCTATCTGCTCTGAGCTGAAAGAAAAGGCTTCAGACAGAAAATAGCAAAACAACTCTGGGAACATAAACAAGCCAAGCTAGTACACACCCTCAAGTGATCACAGCTGAGAAGCAATGATAGACCTTAACCAAAAATAAATTGTCAAGATGTAATAAATGGAGCAGGGTATTGATGGAAAATAAATGAATGGGATTGAAGAAAAAGCTGAAAAACAACACAAAGAAGCTATACAAATGTTTCAGGACATCAATAGAAAAATGAAAAGGTCACTAAACCGCAAGAAAACGTAAAAAATGTATAAAACAGAAGGTTAAAAATGAAAGAATCATTTAGGAAATTTCAAAATAAAGCAGAACGTCAGCAACAGATTAGACCAAGCACAAGAAAGAACCACAGAATTTGAAGACTATCAAATGAAGATTATTCAAGATGTAGACAAAATAATAAAGAAGAATCAACAATAACTCAGAGAAATATGGAAGTATGTGAAGCAAACTAATGTATGAATTACATTTCCATGAAGAAGAAGAAAAAGCATAGGGCACAGAAAATCTATTCAAGGGAATGCATGGAAATCTTCCTTGTTATCAACGGAGATTCAGATATCCAAATACAAGATGATCTTTTAACACCCAGACAACATAGCAAATAGGACATATTACTTAGCTTGTCAACATCTAATTGAAGGACAAAATTCACTAAACAGAAAGATGAAAGCAACAACTAACTTTCAAAGGAAAATTCATTAGATTAATAGCATAGCAAACTCTCAGCAGAGAACCAACAAGTCAGAAGGGACTGGAGCCACAGCTTTAGTCTCAAATAGAACAATTGCCAGGCACTACTTTTTGTTCTGCAAAACTGTGTTTCATAAATGATGAAGAAATAAAATCTTTCCTAGGCAAGCAAACACTAAGGCAATTTGTCACTACCAGACATGCCCTTCAGAAAATACTTAGAACATCATTTAACAACAGGACAATAGATATCTGTGTAAAGACATTTGAAAGTTGAAGCTCACAGCTGTAATGAAACAATTGCATGGGAGAAAGGGAATTCAAGAGATCACCAACACAGTAACAAAAGACTATCCCAAATATCAATACTAACACTGAGCAGGAACAATCTTAATGCCCCAATTAAAGACACTGAATGGCTAAAAGGGTGAAAAAATACAAGTATATACTGTTTCCAAGAAACACATCTGATTTTGAAGAAATCACAGACTTAAGTCAAAAGGATGGCAAAACTATTACATGCAAAAGCAAACGGAAAGTAAGCAAATGTAATCATCCTCACATCAGATAGAATAAACTTGAAATAAAGTGACAAAAAGATAAAGATTGCCATTATATAATCATAAAGGGAGTAATTCTACAAGAAGACGTAACTATAAATTTATATGAACCTAGCACAAGTCCCAAGATTTATTCACAAAGCAAACAATACTAAGATCTAAGCAAATGACTAAACAGTAGTATCGAAATTCCTGGGGACTTCATAATCCCTCTAACAAAGGTAGAAATATCACTGCAGGAGAAAATCAATTAAGAAATGCTGGACTTGGCTCGGTGGCTGTGGCTCAATCGGCTAAGGCGCCAGCCACATACACCTAAGGTGGCGGGTTCAAATCCCCAGCCTGGGCCCGCCAAACAACAATGATGGCTGCAACCAAAAAATGGCCAGGTATTGGGGTGGGCGCCTGTGGTCCCAGCTACTTGGGAGGTGGAGGCAGGTGACTTGCTTGAGCCCAGGAGTTGGAGGTTGCTATGAGCTGTGATGCCATGGCACTCTACCCAGGGGGATAGCTTGAGGCTCCGTCACAAAAAAAAAAAAAAAAGAAAGAAATGCTGGACTTAAAAAGGACTCTAGAACTAAGTACTTAACATACATGTCGAGAACATTCTACTTAAAACAAATGAATATACACTCTTCTCATCAGTATATAAGACATTCTCCAAGATTGAGCTTATCTTATGCCAAAAAATAAATCTCAGTTAAAAAAAAATCAAAATCATACTATGTATTTACTCAAATAACTGTGGAATAATACAAGAAATCGATTCCAAAGTAAACATTAAAATCCACACAAAGTCATGAAAATTAAACAGACTGCTATGGAGTAGTCATTATACTCAATAATGAAATTACTATGGAAATAAAAATATTCCTAAAACTGAACAACGAAGAAGACACAAGTTATTAAATGTACTGGATACAGCAAAAGCAGTCATAAAGAGAGAGTTTATAGCTATAAAAATCTATGTCAAAAGGCAAAGAGATCACAAATTAGCAACGTGGTATTACATCTCAGGGAACTTGAAAAAGAAGAAAGAAACCAAACTTAAAGCTTGCAGGAAAAAAGAAACAAGAAAGCTGAAAAAAGAAACTAAATGAAATCAAAACAAACAAGCAAAAAATACAAAGGATAAATGAAACAAAAGTTTGCTTCTTCAAAAATACAAACAAATTAGATAGACCACTAAGTGTATTTACATAAAATAGAAGAAAAATGACTTAAACAACATATTAACAAGTTGAAATAAAAATTAATGTTTAAATAATGTACTTTGGTCAAAATTAAATCCAGTTGATGTAGGAATTAGTCACTTTTTTCTTTTCTTTTATCAACTTGTTAATATGTTATTTAGGATATTGCATCCTCATTTATAAGTGAAATATGTCTGTAATTTCCCTTTGTAATATTGTATTTTCTCCAATTTTAATATCAGATGTATCCAGATGAAGTAGAATGATTTTGAAGTATTTTTTTCTTTTTCTGTTGTCTATAAGATTTGGCCTGTTCTGCTTTTTTGAAATTCTTTTATTTTTATTTATAAATATTAGTTGTCTATTTTTTGAGACTTTAGAAACAATAATAATAATAAGAAGTCAACTGATAACACCATACTGAACATCAGAGTCAAAACATCCTATAACAGACATGCTTTTATTTGACAATGTGAATGTTATTTTTTTGCATTATTATTATTATTATTATTGCTCAATATTTCATTGCAGCAATCGTCTGATTTCTTTTCTGAATGTATTTATCTTTGTTCATTCTTTACGAGGTTTTTGTTTCTAGTCCTTATCCTAAACATTGTTATTGTTATTAAATTTTAAACCTTTTTGATTTTGTGAAGGCAAAAAGTGGAAACCAAATAAACATGTGTATATGTAAAAAAAAAAGAAAAGAAAAAGACATAAATAAGCTCAATCAGAAATGAAAAAGGAAGTATGACTACTGATACCACAGAAATGCAAAATTTCATCAAGAATACTACACAGACAACCACTCTGACAAATAGAATCATAGAGGAAGTAGATAATTTTTTGGAAACACACAACCTGCCAAACTTTACTTGGGAATAAATAAAAATCTTGAAAGACCAATGTTGAGCAGTAAGATTGAAGTAGTCATAAAAAATCTCCTAACATAAAAACATCCCATGCCAGATGGATTCACAATCAAATTCTACAGACCTACAAGGAAGAACTGATATCTGTCCAATAGAAAGTACTCCACAGCATCATGAATGAGGATTCCTTCCTAATTCATTCTATGTATCCAGTATCACCTTAATACCAAAACCAAGGATGGATACAACAATGACAACAAAATACAACACACCAATCTCTCTTATGAATATACAAGTAAAAATCCTCAATGAAAAATGCTAACAAACCAAATTCAACAGCATATCTAAGAGATCTTTCAATGTCATCCCAGGGATCCAAGAATGGATAAACATATGCAAATCAATAAACATGATTCATCACACAATACAAACAAAAAAAAATAATTGATCGTATGATGCTGAAAAAACTTTCAAATCAAAATCCAGCACCTATTTATAAAAGAAAAAGAAAAATCAACCTTCATCCCACTAGGCAGAGAAGGAACGTATGTTAAAATACTAAAAGCTAAGTATAACATAACCATAGGCAACATCATACTGAATGGGGAAGAAGTTAAAATCATACAAATTGGTGCACGACAAGGCGACAAGGGTACCCACTGTAAGCACTTCTATTCACAGTGGTGCTGGAAATCCTAACCAGAGCAATCAGGCAAGGGAAAGAAAGAAAGGGAATCCACATTTGAGGGGTGATAAACTATGCGGAAATTAGTGATGATGATTGCACAATTTTGAAAATATAAAAATCACTGATTTTAACACTAAAAGGGATGAATTACCCTCCTCTCTTACTCTATTATAGAGAAAAGAAACTCCCAGCAAAAATATAAAAATGGTTATGTCAAAATATTTGTCTTGGCAAACAATAATGACATAAATAACCATGAGTAGGGAATGTTTAAATATAATTTGAAAAAATGATAACAAAATATTAATGTATTTACTATGTACAAGTTACTAAGTTAAGCACATTGTATGTGTTGTCTTTTTAATTATTATATCAGATTTTGGATAGATGTCTTTATTATTTTCCTCATCCTATAAATGAAGAAATTAAATGTAAAGACGGTGATGTGGCTAAGGTAGTGCCATTGGTTGGAGCCACCCACTTTGACATGAGAATAATACCTATATCAAAGCACAGCTTTGATTACTAAATGAGATAATACATGCAAAGGCTTAGCACACATTGTAAAGTAGGAGGCCTTAGCGTTGTTAGTTTTATCCATCATCTTCACTAGATGCCGTGGTACCTTACTTTTGGTCAAATGTTATTCTAAGTTTAGGTTAACATTTAAATCAGTAGACTTCAAGTAAAGCAGATTGACCTCCATAATGGAGGTGGGCCTCATTCAATTAGCTAAAGAACTTAATGGGAAAAAAAAAAATGAGATTGACCTTTCAGGAGGCAGAGGGAATTCTGCCAGCAGACTGTTATCAGACTTAAATAGCAGTTTTTCTCTGAGTTTTCTGCCTGCCAGTCTGTCTCAAGATCTGGGACTTGCCAACTTCTACTATAAGCATATGAATGAATTCCATATCAGCCTACTTCTTCCCCTCCCCCAACTCTCTCTCCCTTTACGTAAATATGTTAAAATACATTTAGTTTGATATTATTATGTATTATATGTATATTATTATATTTAATGTATATTATATATTATAAACACATAAATGTACATATATTATATGTAGACTGATTATAATACCTTAATAAAATTTGGCTTTTATTAATTATAAATGAGCAAAGTAGCTAAAATGTATATTTTATAACATTTTTGTATTAAAATTATTTATGCATATATCTCTTAAAGTAGAACAAAATGTAAAGGTGACTGTGGCATTGAGTAATGGAGAAGCCTAGTCAGGCCTTTTACTCTGTATACATCTGTGTGATGTAATTGGATTTAATGTGCATTTCAGGGGAAAGGGAGGCCTGTACAATATCTAAACAGTTTTTTTTTTTAATTTAAAAACCAACAAGGCAGACCACCACAAATATCAACAAAGCATGGGGGAAAAAAATCTATGTTATGGAAATTGGAGGCACAATTAGTTGGATTTGCTTCACGATTGATAGTGAAATGCCAGAAAGAGGGGAATAGCTGTTTCTATGGTACAAACACCAAGCCCAAAAGTAGAGAATAGCGGGAAACTTCTTCTAAGACTGAAATTAACATTTTTTTTCCCTGAGGCTTTTTGGTTTTTAAATACTATTCTCATTTTGTGAGTGATTTACAGACCTTAGAAATTCCTACTGTCTGCAACACTGTCCAAATGAGAACTTATACCCAGAGCATTTATTTGAACTGTTTATATGAGAGAATTAAAAACAGAAAATAAAATTTCTTAGGATGTTTTAATTATGATGTTTCATTAGGACCAATAGAATATATATATATATATGTGTGTGTGTGTGTGTGTGTTTGCATATTCTATCATATTTATGTGTGTACATATATATGGATATATATTTCCATATATATCCATATATATGTAATATATCTTATATATTATTATATATATATGTTATTACATAATGTTTTAGTTAGTGTTTTGCTTATTAGCTTAAGTAAAATAAAATATTTCTTTTGTTGAGATCTGTCTAAATTGCCTAAAACATCTCCCAAATAAACTCTGTAATATGTCTAAGAAATAAAACAGATTCTTCCCTTAGGTTTAGAAAATCTATAATTTTTTTTTCCTTTAGCCCATATCTGAAAACTAATTCTTTATGAAAAAAGTCTTAGTAAAAGTCACATAGCAAATTGATAGCAAAGCCACAAATAGAACCGAGTAATTCTTATTTTCAGGTCTAGACTTTAATCATTGAGCCAGACGAATTGTCACTTTCTCTGACTGATGACTCTTAGCTTTTAATCCTTCTTCCAAGATTCCCATTTATAGAGGTGACATAATTCAAAATTTCTGCCTGGTTCATATGACAGACAAAGGCATGTGTGGGATTAATTTGCTGAGGATGACAAAGTTACAAAACGGAAATGGTTTGAGAGAATAAACCCAAAATATGCTTGATATTTCAGAATGGAACACAGGCCGCAAATGACAAAGATGTGCAGTGCGTCTGTGCAATAATCCTATGGTCTCATTCTATCCAATGTATGCAGGGGTTGCAAAAAAATCTAAGAAATGATTTACTGGAGATGCTGATGCATAAAGATGTATTCAAACTCAGAAAACACATTTCTGTCAGCTTAAGTGCCAACATCCTCAGATCTGCAAGGGCTAAACATTCTATACCCTGATATTAGTAGCCTACACTTTATGAGATACAGTATGAAGTACAATAGCCAGAGCAACACAGTGCATGGCTGCTGCAGTGAATTTCAGTGTGTACAGTATATATTCTTAAAGGTATGAATGCTGGGAGGGCAGGGGATTTTTCCTTGATGGAAGTTAGGAATGGCTGTTGCTTATTCTCCACAAATCCAAGACTTGATTAGGGCTATTTTTTTCCCATCAATTTACCAAGGAAGAGCAGCAAAAATTGCTTCTAAAGAGCAACATATTTCAAACTGAGTCATGATTTCTTATGTGTAATTGAAGTGAGTAAAGAAAGAAGCAGATTCTTTTACCTTTCTTGTTTTCTAAAAATTTTCTTCTGAATTTACACGTCTTTTAATAACTCAGGAAATTAAAAGTCTCTTGAATATTCACCATAACTATGTCTGATTAGATCTCTGATGCACTGAAATTAGAAGAGACCCAAATCTAAATTAAACTGCATCTTTCTACTTTTTTTAGATACAACTTTATAATGTTTTGTGTGTGTGTAGGTGTGTGTATTTGTGCTTTCCATTTTTTCCTACTATGATCTTTCCTAAAAGATAAAACTTGAGGCAATAGCAAGTGACAGATGCTTTAGTGCATATATCTATATACATTTAAATCAGAACTATTCCACCTGGACTGATGTCTTCTGAGGGTGCTTCTTCAATTCACCTGACTGTTGTTATGAGGTCTGTAAAAAAGGCACTTTGGGGTAAGTCTTTGCGAAGTCTGCCTTGTGAAAGAGGTGCTGCTTCCCTGGTTTACCCAAAGTGGGTAGAGCCTGATTGTACCTGTAAATGAACTCATACTGTCCATTCTTACTAATAATATGCAAAAGGTCTCATAAAAGTTAAAGGCCAAAATCACATGGAGAAACTCTCTCTCTCTCTCTCTCTCTCTCGCTCTCTCATTCACACACTTATAAATTATTTAAGATAATTTCCAAGTACTCTGTAAATTTTCACTTCAGGAATTTCTGAAATCCTTAGCCAAAGATACCTTATAATCTTTAGGAAAGTCTCTGAGACTGTGCTATTCATTTTCTTGTTACAAATCTTGGCTCTGCATCATGTCAAGCTGGTCAGGGAGGTATCCTGCTATTTCAATTTACATTTATTTCTTCCTATGTATGGTCATTTCCAAGTTGAGTTTTTTGTTATTCATTTCAGCTTTGTATCTTCAAATATCATATTTCTGTTTCCATTGTCCATCCTTTACATATGAAATTTAATATAATCAAAAGTATCCTGAGATTTGACCTAACCCCAGTGAGATTATCCCACATCACAGAGTCCTAGCGTTGCAGATGCTAGAGTAGATGTGGAGAGAGGGGAATACTTATACACTGTTTGTGAGACTGAAAACTTCCCAAAACTTCTTTGGAAAGAGGTACGGACAATTCTCAAAGTGCTCAAATTAGACCTTCCATTTGATCCTGCAATCCTACTACTAGGCATCTACCCAAAAGAAAAAAAAAATCTTTTTATCATAAAGACATTTGCCCTAGAATGTTTATTGCACCTCAATTTACAATAGCCAAAATGTGGAAACAACCTAAATGCCCATCAATTCAGAAATGGATTTAAAAACTGTGATATGTGTATATCATAGAGTACTATTCAACCATAAAAAAATGGTGGCTTTACATCTTTTGTATAAACCTGGATGGAGTTGAAACACATTCTTCTTAGTAAAATATCATAAGAATGGAAAAGCAAATATCCAATGTACTCAATACTAATATGAATCTAGTAGATGATCTAATACTCACTCACATAGGAGAAAAACTCAATTAAATTCAAGTTGGGGGGAGAGGGAAAGGGACAGGGAGGACAGAGTGATTGGTATTCTCCCACTTAATGGTTACGATGTAGGTATGTAATGGCATGCCTTCAGGTGCAGGACACAACTATAAGAGAGAATTTACGTGACAATTTCAAATATTGTAATGTATTTGAACAATGTGAGGGTATACAATATGAGAGTTTTTTATAACCTCACATTAAACTGAGATTTAAAAAAAAGAGAGATGTCAAAAAGCAGGAGATACTGACACTGAAGCATAGAGAATGAAATACTTATATACTCTTTGTGGTGCTGCATTTTAATACTTCCTCTATAAAAGATAGTCTGCATTTTGTTCAAAAAAATAAATGTAGATTTACATTTCCAGCCACCCCCTGCTGGATATCTATCCAAATGAAAAAAGTCATTTTATCAAAAAGACACCCGCCCTTGAATATTTATCATAATACAATTTACCCAGGAAGGATGTATAATTAAACTAATTTTCCCAAGACCTACTGAGTGGATTAAGAAAATGTGTACATACCACAGAATACTACACTGTCATAAAAAGGAATGAAATAATGTCTTTTGGCTCAGCGCCTGTGGCTCAATCGGCTAAGGCGCCAGCCACGTACACCTAAGGTGGCAGTTCGAATCCCCAGCCCGGGCCCGCCAAACAACAATGATGGCTGCAACCAAAAAATGGCCGGGCGTTGTGGCGGGTGCCTGTGGTCCCAGCTACTTGGGAGGCTGAGGCAGGAGACTTGCTTGAGCCAGGAGTTGGAGGTTGCCTTGAGCTGTGATGCCATGGCACTCTACCCAGGGATATAGCTTGAGGCTCTGTCTCTAAAAAAAAGATAAGAAAAGAAAAGGGCGGTGCCTGTGACTCAGTGGGGAGGGCACCAGCCCCATATACTGAGGGTGGTGGGTTCAAACCTGGCCCTGGCCAAACTACAACAAAAAAATAGCTAGGCACTGTGGTGAGCACCTGTAGTCCCAGCTACTTGGGAGGCTAAGGCAAGAGAATCACCTAAGTC
>CAUYQV010190043.1:0-13395 GCA_963574575.1 Galagoides demidoff
GCTGATGTTGAGCTCCTGAGCTCAAGCAATCCATCCCCCTTGGCCTCTCAGAGTGCTGGGATTACAGGCTTGAGTCACCACACCTGGCCTGGTGCATTCTCATTGTCTTCTTTTCCTTATTGGAGTTTTTACATTGTGGGCCAAACTTGTCCTCCTCCCGAATTTGTTATCTCAGTAAAAAAATGTTACCCACTTGGGCTCACCCAGAAACCCTTGACCTTGTCACCTTCTCTGTAATGAAAGGCTTTCTGATGACGTCTCCTTAACAACTTGTAGATCCATCTCATTCCTTCCTTCCTGTTTTACTTACACTGAATTCAGCCACATCATCACTCAGCTGATTACTGCAACGCGTCCCAGTGGTCCCCCTGCCTCTAGTCTTCCTCTATAATACATTCTTTAGATGTCTATCAGAATAATTTTCTCTAAAATAAAAGCCAATCATGTAACTCTTCTTTGCAAACTCTTTGAGTGGCTCCCAATGTGCTAAAAATAAAGTTCATCCTCCCTGGCATGGTTTATGAAGCCGTTCACAATGTGGCTCCTTCTCGGGCTTTATCTTTTACCCCCAATGTGCCCCAGCCATTCTTTATTACCAGCAGGTCAGAGAACACCTTTTCCTACCTTGCTTGGAGCAACTTCCCTATTTGCTTATCTGTCTACCTCCTGCTCCTAGTCCCACTTAGATATCACTTTTTCTAGGAATCTTAGTCTGTTGCTGATTACAGTATACCCAAAACTAGGTAATTTATAAAGAAATGCAATTTATTTTTCACACTTCCGAAGGCTGAGAAGGCCATTGTTGAGGGGGTCACATTTGCTGAGGACCCTCTTGCTGACAGTGACTTTCTGTAGAGTCCCGGGCAGCACAAGGTATCAATCACATGGTGACAGGCTGAGTGTGCTACTCAGGTCTCTTCCTTTTATAAAGCCACCAGTCCCATTCCCATCCCATTAATCTATAAGTAGTTTAATCCACTCATGTCTTAAAGGTCCTACCTCTCAATATTGCCACATTGGTCGTTTCCTATTTGAGCACGGTGCTAAGTAAACCTAAACTTCAACTAGCTCAAATCATTATGCAAACATCTCACATCTTTCCATGTGAGATGTGGATACAATAGTATATTTTCTTCATTATTGTGAATTTAATGTAAACGAAGAATAAGGATGCATCAAGGTGAGGTCTCTGGAGTAGGCCATGGAGTCACAAATCATATCCTATACAGAGCTGCCTCATTACACCTCTGAAGATTCAGTGAGAATGAGCCTCTATGATTTTTAACAATAAGAAGACGTGGTACCCAACACTTGCCACTGGAAGATTATCCTGCATATAAGACGAGATAGTCAACTACATATCGGCAAAGAGATCATGTAGGATAGCAAAACTTTTCTTCATAGACTAAATAGGATACTGTTTAGGATAGCAAAACTTTTCTTACTAGACTAAATAGGATAATTTTCATACAACTCCTCCTGCTTGTGGACAGCAGCTACAAACACTGTCAAAATCATGTCAAAGGAAAATGCTATACAAATCCCTCCGGGATAACAACTATAGGATTATTTTACTCCATGCTGCATGAAATTTAATACTTTAGGGCAAAGGCTGGCCCCGGTAGAGTGTGAGATATTTGCTAGAGGTAAGCTTACCATGTGTAGATAATCTGTCCTCTGGGGTAAGTGTAGAGTATAATGTAGCAGTCACCACCATAGAATTCACCATATGAGTTTTGCTCAATTTTGATCCTACCATTGTTTTCTACACGCCAAATCTGAAAGAAACAGAATATATAATACCAAATTAAAATTTTCTTTCTTTCTTTTTTTTTTTTTTTGAGACAGACTTTCACATTGTCACCCCCAGTGAGTGCTGTAACATTATAGCTCACAGCAACTTCAAACTCTTGGGCTAAGCGATTCTCTTGTCTCAGCCTCCCCAGGAGCTGGGATTTCAGGCACCCACCACAACGCCCAGCTATTTTTAGAGATGGGGTCTGGAACTTGCTCAGGCTGGTCTCAAATCTGTGAGCTCAGGCAATCCACCCACCTTGGCCTCCCAGAGTGCTAGGATTATAGGTGTGAGCCACCGTGCCCAGCCCTCAAATTAAAATGTTCTTAATCTAGTAATACTTATCATATGCTTTAAATAATTTTTGTCTCAAATCTAACATTAAACAACTTTTTTTTTGTTAACTAGTTTCCAGATCAAGTAAGATAAAGAAATTTTTTCAATTTATTTTTATATTTCTTTGGCTTCCACTACAGTATTTAGTTCTGAGGCTGTGGATTAATAAATCCCTATTATTTGATCCATCAGTGAAAATAATTTAACACTCTACTGGAATAAAGAACTCCAATATTTAGCCCAGAAATATATATCAAGTTTATAAAAAAATTTTCATCAGTTGTGAAAGAATATATGTTTTTCTTTTTCTCTGTGCTTTAATATATGAGACTATTATTTTCCCAGGTGAAAGTTGGTAAACTGTGACCAAATACCAAAGATATTGCACTAGGCAGAATGAGTCCCCCCAAGATTGATGTTGAATCCTAATCACCAGTGCAGTGTATTAGGGAACAGGGCCTTTGGGAGGTAATAAGGTCGTGCAAGTGGCATCCTCTTGATGGGATTAGTGTCCTGATAATCAGAGCCCTCTCTAGTTCCTTTTCCACCACATGAAAAAAACAGAAAGGAAAAAAATTGTCAATGAACCAAGAAGTGTACCACCACCAAGCATTGAACCCATCAAAACCATGATCTTGGACTTGCCAGCCTCCAGAACTGTGAGAAACGTACATTTGTTGCTTAGGTCTCTAGTCTATGGTATTTTTGTTACAGCAGCCTGAACAGGCTAGGGCAGATGCCAACAGCATGACTTCTATTTCTAAAAGGTACCATCCATGCATAAGATTGAAAAGATATAACGAGGGATAAAAGCAGGAAAAACCATGTTTATTCTACCTCATCATCTTCATCACAGATTAGATATCCTCCAATCCAAGTTGAAGAGATGAGAGTTGTAGATGAAACAGGAGAGCAACAGATGAGTGAGAGGCTGGTAGGCACGGCACGTGCACACCATACACACGTCCCCCCTCCTGCCTGGGTCCTGGCTGGGGCAGGACAAATCCTCTGCTTTGAAATTTGGTGAGAAGCACATAGAGAAAAGCAGTGTGGTGCTCTAGAAAGCAGTCTTCCAACACCATCCCAGTGAGTGGAAGAGAAATGGCAGAACAGTCCCTCTACACCCAAGAGCCTAGAGCCTCCAAATTTCAGTAGCCCAAAGGTGGCACAGGAAAACTTCTCAGGGATGTTATTGCCTGAGATGGA
Source organism: Galagoides demidoff (assembly GCA_963574575.1). Lineage (NCBI taxonomy): Eukaryota > Metazoa > Chordata > Mammalia > Primates > Galagidae > Galagoides > Galagoides demidoff. Next base: position 3,338 of record CAUYQV010190043.1, read on the forward strand.
GATTCCAATTGAGGCATAGCTGGTGCCAGGAGTCAAGGTTGCCACGAGGGCCTTCTGACTGTGCTGCCTGTGCTGAGCTCCAAAAAGGATGTCTGAACAGGACAGAGATACCAGAGCAAGGCCCAGAAAGGATGTCTGAGCAGGAACCCAGAAAGGATGTCTGAGCAGACCCAGAAATGATGTCTGAATGGGACAGAAAAGGGATACCTGAGCAGGACCCAGAAAGGATGTCTGAGCAGGAACCAGAAAGGATACCTGAACAGGACAGAGAAAGGATGTCTGAACAGGACAGAGAAAGGATACTTGAGAAGGACCTTTAAAAGGATACCTGAGCAGGAACTCAGAAAGGATGTCTGAGCAGGACTCAGAGAGGATGTCTAAGCAGGACCCGGAAAGGGTGTCTGAACAGGACAGAGACCAGAACACTGGCGACATTTTCCCTTGGCATGTCCCCAAATCCCTGAGCACCCTTGTATCTTTGAAAAGAGGAGAAATTATTTCCCAAATTTCATGACCATATACTTTGGTCTGAGCATTGTGTTAAGACTCAGGAATTTGGAGGTAAAATATTTAATTCCTGTTCTCAGTGAACTGATGAGAGAAACCCATAAGTAAATGAACAATTCTGTGGCACTTAAATACGATCAATTTGGTGAAAAATATCATTACTGGTTGAGCATGGAGAAAAATCATTTCAGCTCTGAGGAAAGCCTTCTTGAAGGGGCGTGGATCGTGAGTTAACTGAATTTCCCAGGAGGAGTGGGAACACTGGCTGGAGGGCAGGGGGGAAGAGTTGAAGCTGAGAGGAGGGCAAGGGCAACTCACAGGAGGCCTCCCAGGCCCAGCTGAAGATGAATGTTTCCGGGAAGGCTGTCGGGATCCATCAAAATATTTAAAAACAGAGAGTGACATCATCCAGTTCTCATTAAGTTAGAAGATTCAAGAGTGGATTGAGTATGAGTTAGGGAAAATGATTATGGGATTTTTAGCAATTTCTCTCTAAAATGGAATAACCAACAAACTCAGTCCTAATACTCTAAAAATATCTATGATTTTAGCACATATATATGCCCATGTTGCTTTCACAGATATCCCCAGTGTGTGGGGTGAGGTAAAAATTGAGGGTGGATGGTGCATTGAAGCAACACATCTTTACTGAATAATCCCAAACAGGGACTTTTCCAGAAAAAGAACAGCTCTCCACCAAGAAGCAAAATGGCTGGGTTCCCATCAGGTCTCCAAGATGATAATTAGGTAATCTTGCATAAAGATAACTTCTTGGGATGTCAACATACACATCTGTAAAATGGGGGTGAAGGTCAGATAACATCTTTTCCACCTTTAAATCCCATGTCAGAGTCTAGTCTTAGAACATATTTTTGCTATGCAAAATTCCCATTTTAAAATGTTTGTAGTTTCCTTAAATTATATTTTTATATAAACTCGGAAAAGCGGGCTTAATAAAAGAAAGAGAAACAGGTAAATACCTCCACTTTGCCAGAGCCATCATCCACCATATTGTGCTGAGCTGCCATCTGAGGAGAACTGTGTAATTTTGAGGCATCAAATGGAATTTGTTCTATTCGAGCCACTTTCTCAGTGACACAGACTTTTCCAAAGCCATCACTTTGATCTTTATCTCTCCAGTCCTTAAAGAACTGTTTGAAGATTGGTGTTTCGCCTCCTTCTGGAAGAACCTGAATCTGAAATTTAAAATAACGATAATAATAAACAGAAAAATAAAAGACGGAGAGAAAATATGAATCTAGTAACGGAGACAGTTACAAAGAAAGAGAAAGATTATCTTGGTCTCGGTGATCACAGACGTAAAACTTAGAAGCTATGAAGCATGTTTTTCTAAAGTAATCACCACTGAATTTGAACGTTCGAAATAAAGATAAAGTTATTTCATATGTTGTCCCTGCAGTCAAATAAGTTTGTCTTTATATGTTAGGTTTGCAAGAGATCTGGGACCTAGAAGAAATTATCTCAATTGCCACAGGATATAAACATGAAGAAAGGGGATGAAGCTTCCCAGAAAGGAAAACAGTCATTGGCTGGTGTCCAAGTTGATGTTGATGAAGACCAATATTAACTGGGTCCTCACTACTTGCTCTAAGGAACAACTGATAAATGCTCTTAGTTCATGCAATGGTAGTTTACTATCTGCAATGAAAGACTATGAAGGAAGTAAATGGTTAGGTGGCCCTGTGGAAGGACTGATGGGCGTCCGGTTTCGGCAAAATTCTATCCTCCACATGGACGGGGTACCAGGGACATGTGACATGAGACTGCACACACTCGAGTTCAGAATGACCTTCATAGACACCCATTACCAGTTTTTTTCATGAGTTTCGTGGTGATGTCATGAGCTGACAAGCTTTAAATTTTTTTCTAGCCATTTCATTGCCTCACATACTTGTGTATTACTGGGATAATTCATTTGCTGTAGGAATTCTTCAGCTGTTTTCATTGCAGCCTTCCTCTCCTGGGGATTAGCATTTTTACCTAATAAAGTAAAAAAAAAACCAGGAGTTCAAAGAGAGAAGATATTATATGATTAAGTTTTCGTACATATGTATGTACAAATATATGTACAAAACCCCATAATTGTAACTTAACGTAAATATAGTCATGAAAGAATAGCAAAAAATTTCCTACTATGTTAAATATATTTACAATAAGGCAGTAATGGATGTTATTTATAAAAAGATTCTTTTTATGTTGCCTAAATGCTTTTCTGAACTGAGGAAAATGACTGTATTTTATGTGAGACATTTACAGATCACTTTACATGACAGTTAAAAATAAATGATTGGTTTCTAAAGTGAGTTTTCAGGTGTCTCTGAAAAGGTTTGTCAGTTACTTAGTCATTATGTATTGTATGTGCTATAACATTGTGTGAGTTACCTTAATCTATTTTAGGGTATTTTCCTCACCTATTTATTACAGGGAGAACAATTTTGATATACATGCTCAAAGCCATTTCTCTGATGAATCAGATAATAAAAGCTATTTGAGTGATGGAATTTTTAAGCATATGTGATTTATCCATCAGTTTCTGAATAACAAAGAACACCACGTTTTAATTTAAATAGGGGATTCAGTACTAGGGATGAGGGAATTTAGTTATAACAAGTTAAAAATAATTTAGAAAACAGTGTAAGCTGTTGAAATGGTAAGTGAATTATTTTAAAGACATTATACAATATTTTCAAATTTTGACATAGTGGTCACTTAATGGAAAGCAACTCACCAGAATGTCTCCACTAGAATTGTATTGAGAACATGAGAAGTCTGGGTAATTCAATATATATACAGACCTATATGTGTATAGGGAAAATTATTTTTAATATTTTCCTACTGATATGAAATTTAAAATTAGAAATTTTATGAATGTTTTCCTGGTCCAAGAAAGCTTAATTGTTTCCTTTCTTAGTGATTTAACAATTTCTCGAGGGCTGCACCTTTAAGTTTCCAGACTGTCAATGGAATAGACATGTGCATATGGTAAGGTGGACACAAGTGTACATACAAATAAAATCTTCTTAAGACTATTTTAGACATTCATCATTTAAAAGTCATAATTAGATTATGTGGCTACTATAGTTTTTTTCATTTCTGTATTATATAAACATTTGCATTTTAATACTAGATTTTTCCCAGAGAAAGTATTATATAACGTATCTATATTTAGATCACAAATGTGATAACACATTTGTCAGAAAACAGTGTTGTGGACTAGAACCTGAATAGGAGGACTTGAAATTACATGGAGGAAAGCAAAGGTTGATCCCTCTGGATATGTTATTCATTGAGAACTAGGCATCTTTGTGCATAAGCAAAAACTTAAAAAAAAAAAAAGAACAACAACAAAAGAAGTTGGACTTTTTGAAAAAAAAATCAAAGAAGATATTTTCTTTACTCTTCTGAAGAAACGTCTATAAATCCGAAATGTAGCAAGAATCTCAATGGCATTTTTTTTTTTTTTTACCTTTCCATACAAAAATTTGTTTTGCAACACCATGGTCCAAAATAAAGCATTCTTCTGAAAGCAGCATAGCCATGGAGAAGGGGTTTTCTTCTGCCACCACAGTCACTTTCATGGAGCCAGTTGCATCTGAAACCTAATACAAAAGCCATGAGACCTGTGGTTTCGTTTCAGGATGCTGGATCATGAAGGTGTTCTAAAATTAGGTTTTGGGAATAGTTGTACAACCTTTTAAATGTAATAAAACCATTCCATTGTGTACTTTAAATGTGTAACTTTTATGGTATGTAAATCATATCTCAATCAAGCTGTTTCAACAAATAAAAAAATCCACAAGCCCCAAATTATACCTCGAAAGTTGTTTTCTTTTTTTGTGAAGCCCTTTGGAATAAAAGAACTGTGAATAAAAAGTTAAGTTTTGACACTGTGCCTAAAAACATCAGACGGTAACAGTGATAATAAAAAAGGCTAAGGTTTATTGCAATGTTCAGATGTGCTAAATGATAAGTTTCACGTGATTATTTCTTATAGAGCAATCTTTTCAAATAAGTAATAATCTTACACTCATTGTACATGTACATACATAAAAAGTTAATGTTTAAACATTCATTCAATCAACATTTCTTGAGTGTCTACCATATGCCAGGCACTGTGTCAAGGAAAGCATTGACATAATTTATATGCAAAGACTTTTTAAAAATATAAGTATGTAATTTAAGCATAACTTTGTATAAACTATTAAAGTAAATTTCTTCTGTAAGTTTGGAAGTGACCACAGAACTGTTTTTTTTTTAATTTTATTCGTAGGTAGCCTTAGAAAATTGAAAGTGATATTAACATGCAGGTTAGTGGGGAGCAACTAAGAGGGACTTTACCTAACAAATGCAATCCGTGTAACCTGGTTTCTTGTACCCTCGGTGAATCCCCAACAATTAAAAAAAAAAAAAGCAAGTTTTCAAAGGTCAGCTTATAGGCTACAATGTAATCATCCAGGCACTTGTTAAATATGCAAATTCTAGGGCCCTGCCTAGATCAGTGATGTGGTTTCACAGCAACAGGGTGGACTTTGAATTGAAAGCGCCCGACGCTGGGCACAGTGGCTCACGCCTGAGTCTGGGAGGCAGAGGCAGGAGGACTGCTTGAGCTCAAGAGATGGAGACCCCGTCTCTAGTAAAAATAGAAAAACTAGCTGGGCTTTGTGGCATGCCCTCTGTAGACCCAGCAACTCGGGAGACTGAGGCAAGAGTATCACTTGAGCCCAGGAGTGTGAGGTTGCTGTGAGCTGACAGGACAGCACTCTACTGAGAGCGACAAAGTAAGACTCTATCTCAAAAAAGAGTTCCACAAGTGGTTCTGACTCCCAGTCTTGTCTTGCAACCCCAGATTATTTTCAAAAGGACTTAATGCTTTAGATGTATGCATTACGTTTTTGTTCCACTAGAGGGAGCAATAATTCAGGATTAGCATTTTCCCTCTTAACAATATTTCTTCAGTCTGTAATTGCTGCCCCAGAAGGAGAATAGCTCTGATTGGAGATGCAATATTAAAATCATCAGTATTAGTAGAAATTCAGAGGGTGCCAAAAAATGTATACACATTTTTAAAAAGAAAAAAAAGTGTATTTCAATTGTAATATACAATATATACTAATAATTTTTGCTATCTTATATATTGTATCTTATATCTCTTGTAATTGCAGAAGTCAAACATGACTTGAGTATTACATTTTAACATAGTTCTTTCCTTCCTTTTCTTTTTTTGCACCGTCTGTAGTAACCATATTTCCCTTTACCATCTAGAAATAAAAGAATCCATTTCTTCACTATGAAAAGGAAGTCAGACTGCACAAGTTAGCAGCTGGATCTTCATTTAAAATCTGAGAGGTTTTGACTAGAAAGACCCTTAAAGAACTGCAGATATAATTTCTTCCTCTTACAGATTAGAAAACACTGAATTCTGCAAGGGGATTAAAACCTACTGTCAGTCACATGCCAAGAAATTTGCAAGGGGAGGGAGCACAGCTTATTGTAGCATTCTCCTTCAGTGCTTATGTCTTGTGGCTTTTGTTACCCTCATTTAAATAAAATCATAAAATTGGGCGGCACCTGTAGCTCAAAGGGTAGGGCACCAGCCCCATATGCCGAAGGTGGTGGGTTCAAACCCAGCCCCAGCCAAAAACTACAATACAAAAAAATAATAATAAAATAAAATCACAAAATTATAGAGTTGGAATAAACCTGAGTAATCATCTAATATAATCTTTCTCTCTCTTTCTTTTTTTTTTTCAGGTAAGAAGACTAACACTCAGAATGGTTATGTCTTGCCCCAGATCACACAGCCAGTCATTTGCCAGAGCCCTGACATAGAAGCAAGTTTGCCAAAGGTCAGGACAGGGCTGTTTTCGCCATTTCCTTCAACCTGTTTGGTTTGATAGTTTACTCACCTGAAAGCAAAGGTTGTAAAAGTCTTCTTAGGACTAAATAGGATGTTTTAAATATGGTGAAGATTTTATGATGTGATGAAAAATGTATAAAAAGTTAACATTGTAGACTGGGTGATTCAAAAAAGAATTTATAAGAAAAAGTTTACAAACTGTTTTACTCTATAAAAGAAACATCAAGTGCCGTATATCAAAATATATTGTTGCAAACTAGTACAGCAAGAATATATAATTTTATGTAAGTCATAGCAATAAATTCACTTATTTATTGTTTTTAATAAAAATAATGAAAGTAATAAAAAGAATAATTTTAGTAAGTATACAAGGGCAAAGAACTGATTCTGTCTATACATTTCTCCTTGAGGGCAAGGAGGAGAGTTATCAACTGTAGCAAAGAAAGTCTCTCCTGAAATAGGCCTCCCTAAATACATCCAGTTTAGCAGAAACAATAGAACTCATTAGCGATAAACTCACCATGTAAAGTTTAGCCATTTTCCTATTATTTATGTCCGCTATTATGTCATCATCAGTGTCTTCATCTCGAAGCTCTGGCTTTTTCCCTAAAACCTGGAAAAAAGTGAACAACAGATGGAAGATAAAGACTTCTCATTAAAGGATGTGGAGGTTAAAAAGTAATAAAACATCTTACCTTTATCAAGACATCAATTACAAAGTGTTTGCAATTAAAATTATCTGGCTGAAATATTTCTCATCAGTTTATACAATGTAGGCTTTTCCCCATGGGTCAAATCAATCAATGGCATTAAGTAAACAGGCACTGAGTCTACCATGAAGTTCGAAGAAAGCAAAATCCCAGATTTGAAAGCCTAGGTGTGCATATGAGTGAGAAAAATAGCAGGAACTAACTAAAATATGAGTTCAAAATTCAATTTGACAGAAGAATTTTTTTTCCATGACCTCTGATTCTAGAAATAATCCATAGGTTTTACTACTTTATTTTTATAAAGACTTGGATCTAATACTATTTGAAGGTAAAATGCTGTTATTATTGACATATCTGGAATAGATAAAATGTGAGTTCTTGATGACCACAATTATGCTTATTCCCTGCAGTATCGTTAGCACTTAGAACAAGGCTTGAGACATCCTAGATGCTCAACAAGTATTTGTCAGATGAACAAATAAATGTGTTTATCTCTTCCTTGCATAGGTGATGCAATCCGAAAATTCAAGTAGAGTGTTTGATAAAAAATACATTTGATTCTGCTCTAAATTTCTTTATATCAAAATGGCAACAAATATATCTAGAAGCACTTTAATCAGTTAATTAAATTAATGAATCCAAATACCATAGAATGTTAAAATCAGTAAAATGTAAACTTATTCTAAACAATGTGATTACAGATATGAATTCTAGTTCAGAAAATGAAAAGAGGTGTCCATTTAGATTCAAAAATATTTAATGGACAATGAAGTCCTTGCTTAATGTGTTTCATACTTAGTACTCCTTAAAATATATTACATAAAATAGGTGTATACCGCTAGATATCAGACAATACAAGTGTATATAAAACTTGCATAAGTACCAGTGCAATCCTGAGTTTACACAGGCACCAGAGAATGTACCACCTCTGGGAACATGCCTGTATTTTTGTTTCCAGTATAATCAATAAAACATTTTAACTGCTGTCCATGTTAAATGATGGTATTAAAGTTTTTTTGTTGTTGTTAAAAGTAGGATCAAATCCAAAATTAAAACACTTGTAACCAAAAGCTTTTTTTTTTTTAAATGCTTTTACTTTTTTACATTTTTTCAAAACTTTATTTTGGTAGAAGTACACATAGCTTGTAAGAGCTGTCGAAGGTCTCCTCATAGACCCTTTTCAAATTCTACTCCAATCAAGACAGTAGTTTGGAATAAACAGTTTGGGTTTAGGACATATCTAATACTGGAAAGTCTCCCAGCAGGCCAACTAGGTCTGGGATTGGGGACATGCTCTAACTTTTAATTTTCAGACAACAATTTCTCTATTAACCAGCTGTCTTAATTGGTCTCTCAAAGGACCAGAGCTAAGTTGGAAATTGAACCCCAGGGACTTACTGAAAACAGGCTTAACTTCAAGGCAGGGGAATGCTATGTATCATCTTAGTGTCTGGCATCTCTAAGGGTCATTTAAAAATACAGATCAACAACTAAGCATTTACCAAACAGTTCACTGGCGTATATAAATAAGTTTCCAACCACCTTGCCCAACCCTTAACGATTTTATATCTGCCTAGAAAAAGCAAAACAATTAAATATGTTCACTTTGTCAACTCTGCCACACATTTTCATCTTTGATGACATAAACTATAAGACAACTGTTAGGATCGTGCCTGCATTTAAAACATTTTCATTTTAACATTTTAGCAGTTAGCCCATGTGATTAGCTTTTAGCAATCCTTTGTATGGGAAATAACATATATTTCGATAATTTAAAGGAGCAAGAAAACAGAGACGCCTTATTTGAGAGTGCTTTATAAAAAATTCATCTATTGCTCTAGCCAGAATCTGTCACTCAAGCTTGGAATTTCTCTTTCGTTCATGTCTGTCCTGTTAGTTTTCATTTAAAAGCATCACTGTCCTCTAATATGCTACAATAAACTCATTAGCTACAAAAACAGCCACTTTCAGATCTCAGTTTGTGTCAATGCATCTCTGTTCTCTTTACATTACTAAAAATCATATGCTCTGTTGATTACTTCTCTTCCACTTTGAATCTCTCTTTAAATTCCATTTTTTAATGGTAATGATTAGAGTCGTGGGCTCCTTTATTCAGACCCTGGTCAAGGCCCTCGTCTCTCTTGCCTTGGGTGACAGGTACTCCTGCCAGTTCCACCCTGCCCTCACTCTCACCCCATCTTTTTATCCTAATAGTTATCCTGCTCCCTCGCTGAAAGGCCCCTTATTTCATATTACTCCCATGTTTTAAGACTGTGACTCTAGATCAAGGATAGCTTGCCATTTGTAACAACACGGATGAACCTGTAGGGCATTATTCCAAGTGAAATAAGCCAGACACAGAAAGACAAAATATTGTGTGACTTCACTAATACATGGACTCCAAAATAGTCCAACTCACGAACACCATCCTGGAATGGTGGTTACCACGCATTGTGGAGCAGGGAAATGGGGAAGTGTTGGTGAAAGGGTACAACACTTAAACAATAAGTACATGCTGGGGGCTTAAGGGACAGCATACTGCCTGTAGTTATTAATGACAACTCGTAAACTTGAAGTTTGCTAGAGTGTAGATCTTAAGTATTCCCACCAGCACACACACCCCCACAAAATGTGAGGTGAAGGATGCTGTTAGCTTGATTATGGCAATCATTTCACAATTTGACCACATACCAAAATGCCACATCATACACCTTAAATATGTACAATTTTTATTTGCCAGTCATACCTTAATAAAGGTGAAAAATTAAAAAGATTTATATCATATATGTTCACGTAATGTCTGAGTAACTTGATAAAATGCAGATCCCCACTGTCAGCAATTGTCGATAAATAGGCAATTTATTGAGAACTTAGAAATTCTGAAGCTAGGAGTTTGTGAATCTGAAACTAGAATGTATATTATTATTATTATCATTATTCCTAGAATGTATATTATTATTATT
>CAUYQV010190045.1:0-18643 GCA_963574575.1 Galagoides demidoff
ATTTGTATTATGGCCATTCCAAAAGACTTTTTTTTTTTTTTGAGATGGAGCTTCAAGCTATCCCCCTGGGTAGAGTGTCATGGCATCACAGCTCATAGCAACCTCCAACTCCTGGGCTCAAGCGAGTCTCCTGCCTCCGCCGCCCAAGTAGCCGGGACCACAGGTGCCCGCCACAACGCCCGGCCATTTTTTGGTTGCAGCCATCATTGTTGTTTGGCAGGCCCGGGCTGGGCATTTGAACCCGCCACCTTAGGTGTACGTGGCTGGCGCCTTAGCCGATTGAGCCACAGGCGCCGAGCCAGTCGCCTCTTTTTCTAACCTCTATTTTTGATATCGCTGAAACCATTTCTAAAAGGTGACTGCTTACTTTTTTTTTTTTGCAATTTTATTTATTTATTTTTTATACATTCTTCTTAGTAAAATATCTCAGGAGTGGTCTACTCTTGAGTCACTTCCTTACCCAAGCAACATCCTCCAACCCTGGCCTTGTTCCTTGAATTATCTTGCTTTGTACAGAGCAATGGCATCCTCTAAGGCAGTTCAACATGTGAAGAGATAGCTATGATCTCCAAGAATGGAGCTTGATTTTTCTTTTTTCTTTTCTTTTGTATTAATTGGTGTGGATGTGGAGGAAAGGAAACACTTCCTTGCTGGTGGAAATGCATACTAACACATTCCTTTTGGAAAGATGTTTGGAGAACACTTAGAGTTCTAAAAATAGACCTGCCATTTGATCCTACAATTCTTCTATTAGCTTGATTTTTCACGACATGTACCTAGGTCCAGCGACTCAGATGTGGCAACCAAATACAGTGGGAGAGTCCTTGATACCTGGGTCTAGACTCCCACTCTTACAGGTAACCAACGATCTCTTTAAATATCAGAGTGATCATTTAAAATGCAGCGATCGCTAACACTTCCTACTTTCTAAGTTGAACACTTTGTACTCCAAACTCCCTGTGTGCTGCCCAAACCACAAGTTATCTTCACCTTCCTACCTTCATTAAGCTCCGGCACATTCTAGGCGATTTCGGCCTAATTTCTCTGCTTTTCTTGATTACTGTCAGCTGGTGGTGTTCCTTTGCTGAAGAGCAATATCAAACAACACAATATACCTTATTTTCTTACATAATCACTCCCTGCCCACCAGAATCAAGAACATAAGATGCTAAATTGCTATGATTGTTGAAATAACATTTGGGAAATACAGGCTAAAAAAAAATGGTTTGGAGGACCAAATTGCATTTTTTGCTATTTCTCTTTTTGTTTTAGCTTATAACCATGCGACTCCGTAGTGGGAATAGCAATTCTTGCTCATTGCTAGTTGTAAGAAATAATGCCAACATCAATGCCAAGAATCTGGGGTGGATGATAATCTTCCATGTGACTTTCTCCTGTTAAAATACGTAAGTGCGGAGAAAAATGTTTGATGTAAATTTGGGTCAGCCAAGAAGTGGTAATCCTGCTGAAAAGAACCAAGTTCAGCTACAAAGCACAGTCTTCCTTTATGTCTAGTATCTACTGCTTTGCTTGTTTTGTTTCAACTTGGCTACGGTAATTTTGACATTTGTTAAACCACTGGGTGATTTCTCATGCCGCCTTCCTAGTCTGGTGGGCAATCGGCTGTGGGGTTATCCCTGTGCCAAGCCAGCAGCTCTCAGCCGTCCCTCAGTGTCACGCTGATCCATAACTATCTATCATTGTATTGTTCTGCAACTGCAACTGGGAAACTACAGTTTTGGGAAAGACAAAATGAGATGGGTGTGGCATGGCCTGTCAGAGACAATGACAACATTATCTGATAATACGTAGTGTAATGCAAAAGAACATTTAAAATAATTTTGATTAGAAAAAATGAACTCAAGCAGTGACTCCATCAATTTCTTCCTTAAAGCTTGGTTTCGTTATCTGAAATATAAGCAGGATAATATATTTTGCACCATAAGGTTGTTACCTGAATCCAATGAGATGGAATAAGGCAGTATTTATGAAGTGCTTAGCAGAGTACTTGATGCATCGCATATGCTAAATAAATGTTATTTTCTTTTATTTTTATTATTATTACTAGCAACTAGTATTACAAGGAATACCTATAATTACTGACTCATTTATACCTTCACAATAAGCTGTAAAGTTCTTAATGTACAATTTTTTGTACTATCTTTTGCCAGATTAAAAACATGAGGCTTATGAAAGATGTATACACTGTTGCTGAATTTTTAAAAAATATTATTTTCTGCCGATGCATTGTTCTTCCCAAACAAAATTTCCTTCTGAAAGTAAATGCAAAAGTGCTTATGAATAAACAGAGGGATGGAGTTTAATCACATTCTTGTATTTTTATTTTATCATATGTCTCTCATTCAAGTACTCATTTTTAAAACTCAATTAGTATTTAGACACCATTCTAGTACGTGGGGAAAATCAATGAGTACAAAAAGAGAATGATTCTTGCCCTCCAGGGTTATATATTCTGGCAAAGACATACCATAAACAACAAACAGAAAAAATCTCAAAACACATAATGTGAAATTCATAGATGCTATAATAATGACAGCAATCATACAACTGTATTGGGATCAGGAAACTGAGAAGTACCACTGGGTGAGAGAGGGCAACTCACCCTATTTGGCCACTCTATTAGATAGGAGGACTTCATTGGAACGTATAGGCTTTGTATGAACAAAGCAAGAAAGGGATGAATCTGAGGAATAATATTTCAGATAGAAAAAAGACCCTGAGCTAGGATCATATCTGGCATGTCTGAGGAACAGCTAAGAAGACAGGGGCTGGTTGGTGCCTGAAGGGGCATGGTTGGTGGTATGTTCAGAAAGCTTAGGGCCTTCTGGGTCAATGGTAGGGATTTGAGTCTTCCTTGACAGAAACGGACACCTGTCAGAAATCTAGGGGCAGAGGACTGATACTGACTTTCTGCAAACAGTAATAGATTGTGTTCAGGTCTTCTCACTATATGTTAGAAAAGAATTATGGACTGAAACATAAAGGAATGGTAGAGATATAGTCAAAGAGTAGAATGTGTCCACAGGCAGAGTGAAAGAAGATTCCAGTCAAGCAACATCGAAGACAAAGCTAAGACCTAAAGTAAACCAGGAGCCTTACACCTTGGGTCAAAATTTACAAGAGACTGGATAGACAAAACAGAGTGTTGACACTGCCCTACTTAGGGAGGACCCCTACTCTGCCCCAGCCAGTTCCTGCCATGGAGAATGAAAGCCCTGGGTTGCTAGACCACCAAATTTCTCCTTTTTTTCCTTCCTTCCTTTCTTCTTTTCCTCCCTCCCTCCATCCCTTCCTTCCTTCCTCCCTCCCTTCCTCTCTTCCTTCCTTCCTCCCTTCTTTTCCTTCTTTCCTCCCTCCCTCCCTCCCTTCTTTATTGAGACAAAGTCTCACTCTGTTGGTCTGACCAGAGTACCATGGCATCAGCATATCTCACAGCCACCTCAAACTCCTGGTTTCAAGTGATCTACGGCCTCAGCCTCCTAAATATCTGGGACTACAGGCCTTGCCACAACCCCTTGCTATTTTTTTATTTATTTATTTTTTTTAACTAGAGACAGGGTCTCACAGTTGTTCAGGCTGGTCCAGAACTCCTGAGTTCAAGTGATTCTCCCACTTCAGCCACCTAGAGGGCTAGGAACACTGGCATTAGCCACCATGTCCATCCCAGAGCACCAAACTTCAAATTTGTGTTAAAAAAAATCAGGATCTAGATTTTTAAATGAAAAATTAAACAATATTTTAATGCTGGTTAAAAAATAAACATCACACACACACAAAATCAATAAACATCACTGTGTGGTCCAACACAGCACCTCTATAACAGTGTATGGACCATCAAGTGCACAATGGGGCTGTAGAACTCAGGATAAGGGGTGAGATATCAGGAAGGTATGACGCAGCCATTCTGGAGACGGCCTGTTTCCTGCAGCACTGTAAGGTGCTCTAAGTTTGGAGTAGATGCACCCAGAGGCAATACTTGCTGCCTTTGTAGACCATTCCACCATTATGTCTATAATATTTTTCTAAGGACAGACTCTGCCTGAAGAAAAAACAAACAACAACAACAACAACAAAAACCAAATGATTTGTCTTTTTCTGTGAACATGAATTTCAGGCACGGTGTCAGTCATTTAGAAATGCTTTTGTCAGTTCGGCGCCTGTGGCTCAATTGGCTACGGCGCCAGCCACGTACACCTAAGGTGGTGGGTTTGAATCCCCAGCCCGGGCCGCCAAAACAACAATGATGGCTGCAACCAAAAAATGGCCAGGTGTTGTGGTGGGCACCTGTGGTCCTAGCTACTTGGGAGGTGGAGGCAGGAGACTCACTTGAGCACAGAGTGCTGTGATGCCATAGCACTCTACCCAGGGGGATAGCTTGAGGCTCTGTCTCAAAAAAATAAATAAATAAATAAATAAAAAATGCTTTTGTCCTGGAGAGAACAGATGAACACAGCGTGTGTGACTTATGTTTGTTACTTATCATAGAATTCCTGCTTTTCTTTTAGCCTCGTCTCTTTCTACATTCCCTCTGGGACTCCAACGTAGCTACAATTACTCTCTCATCTACCCAGTAGATCACTGGTGCTCATTCTCTCTTTCCCTCTCTTTATGTCTCTCTTTCTCCCCCTTCTTTACTCTTTCATTCTGTTTTGACACTAAAGGACTTCCATTGTGTGCTATTTTCACTGCCACCACATTTCTGTCCATTTCTTTTACTTGGTGAGTTTTTACTCTCTGTTCATCATGACTCTCTACACTGCGACTGGCACCTGTGGCCACTGAGCTACTACTCCACATTACTGATCACATTGTCCTGTCCTTATTTGTTCTCTTGTGTGTATCCCCCACTACTGTGGAACTTTGAGAGAGCTAAAATTGTATTTATTTTTCTCACTTGTTCATCAGTTGTCCTGATCTCACAATACAGTAATTGCACATAGTAAATGCTAAATTAATTTCTACTTACTAAATATAAATATTGTCAGTCTGTAGTTTGAAATGACTATTTGGCTATATTACTAAAACCCACCTGAGTAAAAAGGATATCTCATTTTGAAGATAATAGTCACTAAATTTAGTAATCATTCTATTGTATCCATTTTTTTGTAACTGTGATAGAACCTCTGGAAGTCAACCATCCAAGGACTGTGACGAACTGGTCCACACATGGAGGTGGTCAACATAAAGAACTAGGCCTACTGTACTGATGTGTACACATGGTGTGTGTCCCGTCTGTGAAAATTAGGTCAATGTGGGAGGTGTTCAACTATGCAGTTGCTAATACACATGCCACTTTGTCTCAATTCAATGTGTCATCATGTAGGGGTGGAGGCTTTTCTTTACATATGATTATAAATCTCTTAAGTACTAAGTGTCCTCACAGTACAAACAATATGGGGGAAGGGGATCAGTAGATCATTTAGAAATAATAAAATAATTGAATTTAAAACACTAAAGCTTTTAAACATTGAGACTGAGTTTGTTATTTGTAACCAGGTGCTTTAAATTTCAGAGTGGACCTTATATTATTATCCTTTTCTTTAAGGATTTCTTTATGCCATCTCCTTTGCTTGGTTAATCCTATTTCTTAAATTTCAAAGAAACCTGAAAGATCACAGATTAGCTAGATATTTACACTTGGATCTTAACATATACATCAAAAGAAAGATTGAGTGGCTAGCGTCAAGGCCAACGGGAATATAAGCAATGTGTGTGCATGGTTCAGGTTGCACTTTGATTAGTAGATTCTTTTAAAGGATGGAAGACACATTTTCAGAAATCATTCATTCTGCTGCTAGAGTTCCATCTAATAGTAGATATTACATTGCATTGTGTATGTGCTACATAAGCACTAAAAGCAAAAGAACAGTTACTTTCCTCCTCTAGAGCCAACATTTGCTTATAAGAATCCAATCCATAATTCTTTTGCAAGCAATTTTTCCCTCTTAATTAAGTTCCTATTCTTTCATTAGAGACGTGAAACCAGTTGGCCATATTTTACTATAGCAGAAAAAGAAATACACGGAAACCTGGAAAACTGTGTACATGTGAAAACCTAAGCTGACGTTGACTTCTTTTAAAAAAATCATTAAAGGAACGATACCAAATTGCATCCTTTGAAATGGAAATTATATAACTTCCAAATTCACTTCTCAGAAACATTTTTTTTTCCTTATGGATGATATGTTCTCAATATGATTTCTTCCAGACCACACTTTTCCTTTTCTTTTACACCTCCAGGTTTAATCCCAATCAAAGCTAGCAAGTTACATCCCTGTGGGGCACTAAAGAGAATTGTTTCGCATTGTTACTAGGAGGATTTGTGACTTTAATTATTTTTGCAATTATTTGCTACAATTCAACTGTGATTTTATTCCATAATCACAGTTTCACTTCCTGATCAATTATTTGATGCCTCTTCAAAACAAGTCGGCTAATCTAACTTTTGGGCCTTACACATAATGTTGTTTCCTGAGTGCTCGTAGTTTGGTTTCTTGTTGGAATACTTCAGAAAAGTGGTAAACCTGCCCATGGGACAGTCACAGCTTCGCCACTTTCGGTAACAATTTAATTAGCAATATTATCAGAAAGATACTTCATATCATTATGATGTTTCAGCTCATTTTACATTTCCAACCCGCAACCCCTGTACTCCACCACTCAACTTTGAAAATTTAGATCATAATTAAGCTACCGAGCAAAATACTTCACTTCTTTAACGTTATCCTAAAAAGTTAAAGTTATTTTTATTTTTCCTGGTACCAGTAATTTTATTCTGCATAGTTTCTTTGTGTGCTTTAATCAGAAAAGTCCACAGGCACATTGTTTCCTACCCAATCTTTGATTTTCTACTCATCTGTTTGCTGGTCTTTCCTAGCTTAATAAAACATGCAACGTGCACTTTCAAGGCTGAGAAAGTTTTTAAAATTCAGAGCTAAATAAACTAACATATATGAGTTTGGATTTTACACAAGTGCTAAATTATTTTTAAGAGATGGGAGTTAAACTGACTCTCAAAACATAATTTCTCTTTTACCTCATTGGTGTGACCATTTGGGTTTGCCGTCAACTAAGATTTATCATGGCATCTCATACAAACTGATCTTTTTTAAAGGGTTCCATAAAATATTTGCTGCCAGGTATGGCAGCAAAGTAATGCAATTTGGTCAAGTCCAAGAAGGTAAATAAAACAGCAAATCTGATCAGACAACTCAACTATCTATGTTTAGACTTTCCGATGATTAATCTCATGTTAATCAACTATACTGTTGTATAAAAGTTGGGAAGAATATGAAGGTCATTGCCTAGAAACATTTTGTTTTAATGTGTGTTTTAGTTTTCTTATTGCTGCTGTAACAAGTTACTCCAAATTTAGTAACTTAAAACAACACATCTGTATTATCTCATGGATAATGGAGATCAAAATCCCAAACAATACCACACTGCCCAAGTCAAAGTCAGCTTGGCTCTGTATCCTTCTGTAGGTTCTAAGGGTGAATGTATTTTCTTGATATTTTCAGTGTCTATAGGCCAGCCATGGTCCTAGGCTTGCAACTCCTTTCCTCCATCTTCAAAGCCAGTCCTGACCACTGAGTCTTTCTCACATCACTTTACTCTGACACTGACAGTATTACCTCCATGTTTAAGGATTCTGTGACTACAGGGGGTCCACTAGGATAATCCAGAATAATCCCCAGTCTTTTAAAGTCAGCTGATTAGAAACTGTAATGTAATTTGCAGGCTTAATCCTTTTTTACCATGTAATGTAACTTTTTCACAGGTTCTGGGGATTAGGATGTAACATCTTTGAGTGGCCATTTTTCTTCCTCTACATTGAAGCACATTCTTGAGCCTTAAACAGAAACTTTAAGCTTCAAAGCATATCTATCAAAAGTCTGAATGAATGTTTAGTATTGGAACATTTTATAGGTCTTCTGTAAGTTGCTTCTAGTTTACATTTTCATTTATATCCTCATTCTATACTGTTGTATAAAGGTTGGGAAAAATAAACAAAAAGCAAAATAAATACTCTGAAATGTCATAACCATTTATAATTTCATCACAATTTAAAAAGCAATTTCACGTTTATACTTTGAAAAATATCTTACCTGGATGCAACTAAACAATTCATTTGATTTGAAAAGTATTTCCTATTACTTTTATCATGTTGCATGTGGAAACCTGTCTCAATCTGAATAAGAAATAAATATAAACAATATATACAACTATATACATATAATATACATCGGAGTGATGGTGAAATTAAAGTAGGAATAGAATCTATATCATTAAACTTTCATTTTTGTATTTTTCTATATCTGAAAGCTTACATTCACAGGTTAGCACTAGATAATAGCAAAGAAGAAAAATAAAGGAATATGTTATGCCAAATGACAAAAGGTCTACCATTTTGGCTATCTGTGTCATATGACATTTCTGATTTAGCCACCAATGACCTTTTCATTATCACTCCTTCAATAAAACAGGAAACTATTTAGCTATTTACTTATTCTTCTATTCACTTCTTTATTATACAGGGTGGACATAAAGTTTGTGCGCAATTTAAAATAGTTTAACTTAGTACACTGCACATGAACTTTGTATCCATCCTATATATTTACTCAGTATCTACTGTTCTTTAGCCTAAGGTTAGAATATCAAACTAAGAAAGAACATTAGAAAGTATTTTTAATATGTATAAAACAGCTTAAAACATTAAGAAACTTCTCCGTGGACATTCTACTCTGTTAGAATAAATTATATGATCGCCAAACTCATACCATCACATTATTAAGCCTGTGACTTACCTATGTACCTGTCTTTACAGGCAGGTAACAATACATGACGCTATACCAGCTAATAAAATGAATTGTGTATACCTTTCCTATGTGTTGTCTTTCAATACTTCTCTTCCTCTTTCCCTTTTTTAGCTGGATGGAATGGAGACTAACGCATAAAGTGACATTGGTAGTTTACATTTAAGAAAGTAGAGTCATTGTATGAAAAAAGCCCTAGATCCCTGCATTGCTAATTTGAGAACAGTGGCCCAGGAGGGGCCAGAACTAGACTGTTATTTGAGACAGAAATATATTGTATTGTGTTAAGCCATTGGGATTTTAGGGTGTGGTCAGCACTGTAATTGAACAAATGCAAAAACAACAATGTGAATAAAAAAATTACCTTGAAGGGCGGCACCTGTGGCTTGAAAGAGTAGGGTGCCAGCCCGATATGCCCAAGGTGGCTGGTTCAAACCCAACCCCAGCCAAAAAAAAAATTATCTTGAAACTATATGTTCAAGTTAAATAAAAAAATAATTACAATCTGTAGAAAAAGAAAATCATAAGACTTACAGCATCAGCTAAGATTTGCATAGATATCACATTTTAAAAATATGATAGCAACTGTAAAGAGAAAAGTAAAGAGTAAGACTGCTCAGTATCAGTAAACTCCAAACATGCAAGTCAAAAACCAGCATTTTCTGGATGGAGTGGGCTCATCCTGAAGGGACAGTCCCATAGACCTGGCATCAAACAAAAGCTATAAAAACTGAAGCGATAGGTATTATAACCCATGGAATATAAGTCATAGAGCAACTCTGATAAAGAAAAGGTCTGATGAATTGATCTCAAAATAAGTTCAAAGTGGTAAGGGGAGTTTCTGTAAAAAGCTGGGCCAGGGTAATCCAGCTAATTCCAAGAAGTAATAAAAAGAGGGCTCACACAGAATAAACAGGTAGAAAAAGCCAACTGCTACCATAGAACAGATCAAATTCTGTCCAAACATTCTCAGAGAATTATAAGAATATATATAGTTGTCTCTATGAGGGAAAACTGTCTAGCAGATATATTAAATTATCTTATATTTATATTTTTATAAAATAAAAACTGAACTGGTAGAACCCAGAAATGGGTAAAACTCTAACAGGTACAAGGAATACTATCAGGGTGAGGGATTTGCTTCTAGTCCTGACTCAAGCATAACAAAGGTGATCCATCTAACCATGGCCATAACACAATGCAAAAAATTATTTTCAAAAAAAGGGGAGAAAAATACATAATGAAGTACAGACACTGTGGAAAATACAATATGAGACTTAGTGGACTGCAATTTTAACAACAAGGAAATGAATGAATAGAACAGAAGAGATTAAGATTTAGAGAGAAGAAAATATAACTATAGATATCAGCTAAAGGAAATACACAATATTCTTAATCGATTTCTCCATAGAGGTAAACTAAATGTTTGAACATAAAAGCACATTGGAAAGGTATAATTCAAGGGAATTTTCCTAAATACAATACATGCCTCCAGCAAGTTAAAAGGCCCACTATATGTCATGAAAAGTTGACCTAGAATTACAATATGGAATACGTCCTACTGAGATTGTGGATACTAATGATACATAGCAAAGATCCACAGAAAGACCAAATATTTCACCAAAATGTTTAGACTGTCCTCTAACTTTATATAGCAACATTCAAAAGCAGAAGAGCACAAGAAAGATTAAATTTAAATGGGAATCAATAGAGTGATACTTATTACAAATTAAGGGGAAAGAAATGAGATCTAAGAATTACTTATCCAACCATGGTAGTTTCCCTTGTATATAGTCTCCAAACAAATAATTTGGCTATCCTTTGTAGAAGACCCCAAGAAATGTTTCCCATGCACACTTGCTTAGAAAAACAAAGGAAATTATTAGATGATCTTTAGCCAAATTAGAGATTATTGGAAAAATCCTAGCAAGAAGGATTAGTACTACTGAATACATTTGACCAGAATCAAGACTAAAAGAGATGTATGGATAATCATGACCAATTAGAATTTAAATTATATGCTCCAACAATGCAGAAACCATACGATCAACAAAAAATGAGAGTAAATAAGGAAAAGAAAATGACAAATTTGAGTAAAGTGAAAGGCTGAAGCAAGGGCACTGGTATTTTCCACTCTAAGTAAGAGCCGTCTGCTTTGATGCAGAACCCTGGGATTAATTTTCAGAATAATTGTTCTTTGAATATAGATATTCAAAAGTTCCAAGTCTAAATAACCAAATATAAAAAATTAAAGATTTCAATATTGGAATGAAAAAGCAAAATCCAACTACATTCTGTAAAGTGGACGCAACTAAATAAAAATCTTCAGGGAAACGAATGGTCATGCAGAATTATATCAGGGAAACAAAATAAGAAGAAAACAGGAATCAGAACAACATATATAAAATATGGAATAATATGGGAAACAAGCAAGGGTGCTTTACAATGCTCAAGCATATAATTTATTCTAGCCCTAACATTCACAAGTCATAATTATAGAAAGTATGGGAAGTAGAAGTGCATTGGTAATGGGAAAAATGTCAGTAACACTGAAGATATAATGAATTTCTATAATAGTGCTAAGGAACATCCACCAAAAAAATGACCATATATTTGGAGAGCAAATTTTACCTAGTCTTGAAACATTAAAAGCATGAAAAATACTGTCTGCTCCTAATGTTATAAAACAGAATTTTGACAACAAAAATGGAAACAAAGACCATTTTCTTTGTAGATGAACAAGGTTCCCTGTTACAACAGTCTTACCAATAAGGAAAACAAAATTTCTAGAGAACACAAATAATGAAGCTACTTTTACAATATAGAAGAGCTATGAGGAAAATTCATTGCCTTTTATAAGTATAAAAATTTAAAAAAGGAAAATAAATCAATGATGAACCAGATCAAACTTTATTTTAAAAAATTATAGCAATAAAAACAAGAAAATAAATTGAGAGTTTTTCAAACTATATATGGAAACAACACACTGTATCCTATGATAGAATTGATGTACACAATTATGATCTACTAAAAAAATATTCTATAAGAAATGAAAGAATAAAACACATGGGAATACTCCAGAAAATAAAACATATATATATAAAAAAAGAAAGAAAATAAATTGAAAAAGAACAAAAATAAATACACAGTACTTGTTTATTAGGAGTAAATATGGAACAGCTAAGTTTATATTTAAGGAATAATAGAACATTATTAATAATTTTTTAATTTTAATCATATTACAAGCAATAACAAAGGGAAAATAAGGTTAAAAAAGAAAAGAGAAATAATAAACAATTAAGGAGAAATAACGACAGAAGAAGAGCATGCTTGAAGAATCACAAGAATGTATTCGGCTCAGGTTTTTCTGGTATAATTTTTTATGACATATAAGTTACTAAAATAGATGTCAGAGGAAAAAGAAAAAATGTACACGCAACAATTTTCTTAATGACAGAGCGGCATTTGGCAAAGGTTACCCCAAATTAAAGAAAGCACTAGTAGTTCAAGGAGTTTTCTAAGGAAATTCTACTCAATAAATAAATAGCAGTTAATTTCAAAGATTTTTTGAAAATTAGAGAATTAAGAAAAAAACAAACCTTTCTACTAAGATTGTACTTCCATCTATCAAAGAGTCATCTATCTCAGCCCAAAGCTAGAGATATTATTGATAAGGAAACTCTAGAGGCAGTGAAGACAAGCCTTCAAAAGAGATTATCACCATGATGTAATAACCTAGAGACACCAGACAAGATGCTTATAGAAGATTATAGAAGTATAAAAAGAGAAGGAAATGGGTTGAACTGTCAATATTTACCTGATTGTATACCTAAAAGTCCCAAGAAGCAGCTAAAATCTGCTATAAGCAATAGAATGCATATCCTTTATCAAAAACCATACTCAAATTATAGATTCATACAAATTAATCACCAATTAAAGATAAATAAACCACCAGAAGATAGAAGATATAAAGAAAAAATGACAATAATAACTAAGATAAGAATGCAGGAAGAACTGGAAAGAAATATGCATGGCCTGTTTGAAATACAATTTCAAACACTACTGGAGGTTATAAAAGGAGACTTGAACAATGCAAGAGAAACACTGAGTTGCCACAGGGCAAACTATAATACACAAACAGGCTTAGACTTTATTTGTTGCTTTATTAGTTTAACTTGATCTCAATGAAGACATCAAAATGTTTTAAAACTAAAAAGATGATATTAACTATATATGACCCAAGAACTAACCAATAAAGCTGGAACACTTTAAAAAAGAAAAAGGAGGGGAGACACATTCTGTTATAAAGCCTCATAACTAAAGTCATGTAGTACTGGATCACTGATAAATCAAGTTTAAAAAAAGTTTTAAGTAAGGAAAGATTCATTTTAGAGATCAGTGCCATATAAAAAAGAAACTCCGTGAGGGATGATAGGTTATTAAATAATGGTGTTAGCACAATGAAGTAAAACATACCACAGCTAATTTCAAAGATAAATGATAAACAGAGAAAAATATTTTGCAACCCATAACAGAGAGGGATAATACTATGTATATGTGTATCCCGTGTGTATAGATATACACACGTCTAATATACATCTGGAAAATTGATGAGCTAAACTTAAATAACTCAATACAAAAAGGGATGAGAAATAGGAGTACTCAATTCATAAAAAAGTAACAAAAATTTAAACATATGCAAAGATTCTTAATGCTAATAATATTAAGAAAAGTACAAAAGACAACTACATTTTTCACCAAACATATTAGTTAAACGCATAAGTCCAATAACTACATTGGGAAGGCTGTGAGGAAACAGGCACAATTCTTTATGGCTGGTAGGGGTGTAAGTTAATTCAATCTATGCCTATGGCAATTTTGTAATAACTGTTGATGTTATAAATATATGTAACTTTTGACCTAGAAATTTCATTTAGAATGCATTCTGGATCTGACAAGACCCTAAAGGGTGAATCTTAACTTTGAATTCTGTAATCTACATAAATGAACAAACAAAATTAAGGCCAATGGCTTTTAAAGTTACTTGTGAATTCCAGATCCATTTTTAAGGGCAGATATATGTGCAGAGGTGCCCAATGACCTGTGAGCCTTGCTATTTATTGTAGTCATGTTTTTAAGAACAAGACTGGAAACAACAGTCATCAATGGAATCACATTTTAATATATCTCTATTATTAGAAAAAGTAAAAACTGCGAAAAAAAAGTATGTGTGGTTTCCTATCTTTTGAGAAGAAAAAAATTACAAGTCTCTATTCATAATTGCCCGTGTAGCCTAAAGGGGCTCAGGAAAGATATGAAACAAAAAAGAATGGTTCCTAATAGGCTGAGTAAATAGGATAGATGGGAAGCAAAAATGGGAGAGACGTGTTTTCTTTTCTTTATTCGATACAATTATGTTTTTACTTATTTTTTGAATAGTATGAATTTAATTTTGATGTAAGTATTGAATGAAAAGAGATAAAGTAAAATGTCAAAGGCTCTTAACCCCTTCCTATCTTTCAGCTAGGACTCAATTTCCCAAAGGACGCCACTTTCCCCAGTCAAAGATTTAGGTGATGTTTTTAACACCTGGAATTAAGGTTCCAAACCCAGAACCAAGTAATAATTTAGAAAATCACTCCAGCCAATTCAGATTAAGCTGTTCCTGCTACAGATAAATATGAATTAGTAAATTACAGAGAATAATACTATTAAAATACTCCATTTTTTTTTTCTCTTGGGGAAATGAACACATTTTTTTTTTTTTTGAGACCAAAGAAAACCATCTCTCTCTACAATGAAAGGACAAAAAAAAGTGGAATCCCAACCCAAACTTCAATTTGAAGTTATGTTTGTTTGTTCAGCTTGACAATAAGAGACAAGTTTTCTTTTTTGTCATCATCAATCTTGTCTGTGAAATATTGTATTTTAAGAACATGAAGGCACGCTACACAGAATGAGAACTGTAATGTAAGTCAACCTGCCATTCAATGTACTAATCCTCTAAATATCTCCATTGTCAAGTGACAGGTATCTGGGCGCTCGTGCACAACAGACAAAATCACTGAGCAACAACTAAAAAGTGTTCAAAATAAAAATAGATGCACAAGTCTTCATACAGTTTCCAGCCCAAATGCTAAAATGAATCATATAATGCTATTTTAACCTTCTATAGCATGTATATATGACACAAATATTATATTCTAGTCACTCTTAAGTTCTTTATATCATTTAACCTCACAGCAAACTATGTGAGGTGGGCATTGTCACTCCCATTTAGGAAATAGGAAAACAGAGTCTCAAGAAGGATGAGGAACTTGTCCAAGGTCAAAGACATCTGAGCAGAAATTCAAATCCAGGCCTTGATTTAAAAGTTCGCTTTCCTAATTACTCTGCTCTCCTATGCATGGCATCACATAAGCATTGAATTTATTATTACCCTTGAATTCACAGCAGACCATGTTAGGCACCAAAGTAGACTGATGAATTGGAAGGAGTTCAGTGAAAAAAGCAATGCTTAATATCTGTAGATATAAAATTTCAATTAAAATTAGTTGTGCTGTATCTTGTAATTAGAGGTTATTTGAATTGATTTAACATCTGTCTCGGAAAAAACAAAAAGAAAATAACATTATACTTCCACTGCTTATCTTTTTCTTTGATGGATGGATCTTATTTATCCATGGTTCAGGAGAAAGCAAATTATATAAAAAGATACGTATAGTTATGAAACAACCCAAACTGTTCTGAGGAAGATAACATCACTGGAGCCAATATGGTACACATCATCATTGAGGATAATTGTTCATCCTAATTACCTCTGTTTTTGGAAGTTTGTACTGACTGTAGATGTTCTTTCTCTACGTGAAAATGATGTTTTCCAAAAAATTATAAAAATATCAAAGAGAAAACTCGAAGTACTTTGTTAGACAGCATAAGGATGTTTGTGCCTTTCAGGATCATTTAAAATTTTGAATTTGAAAATAAGTAAATGTAGTTAACTGGGTTTTAGGCATGAATAGCTAAGTAAGAGCTCTTCCAGTGTAATTTTGGTGTGAAAAAAAAAAGCCTCTTGCTCTTGTATTTTACCCATAAAATGAATCATCTCTTGGTTTTAGATCTGACATCACACTGAACTGTGAGCATGAACTTCTGATTCTACATTCTATGTTTAAAGAAAAAAAGATAAACAAAATTAAGGCCAATGGCTTTTAAAATTATACAGCGTCAAGTCCAGAGAAATGGCTTACAAGGCCATATGTTATCTCGCTCTCTGTTCTGTCTTTACCTTGTAACCCTTGTCCTATCCTCATTCCAGCCATAATACACCATATGGACCACATGGACCTCAGTGTGAGAAGCTCATTCTTGTCTCGAGGTCTTAGCATACATTTGCTACATTTCCTTCTTCAAATGCTCTTCTTCATATGGTCAGTGCCTGATCTCTTAATACAGGTTTCTGCAAAAAGTTATTTTTTCCAGAAATAACCCCTTGCCCACCAAATCAATTTAAAAGCCACCAACCACTGAACTCACTCACTCTCTATCACTTTATTCTAATGTCTTCATCAAACATCTATGAAATTGTATTGCTTATGAAAGTATTTTATTATTTTTATTTTCCATGAAATATATGCATGTTTTTATCATATATATTCCCATAGCCCCAGCACTTGCAATGGACATTGGCATAGAATACACGTACGTAAGTGTTTGTTGCATTACCAGATTTTTAAAATGTGGACTATTGAAAAGAAAAGTGGAATAGAAGAAAACTAAAAGTGGCCTAATAAATTAGATAGAAGTTATTGTTACACACACACACACACACACACAAATACACAAGGATAAAGAAAAGCATGCTCTTAACCTATCCGTTGCCATTGTCCCTTTCCTGTCCCTCTTCTGTTGGAGACTATTATATCATACAGTAGAAGGAACAGCATCTACCAAAAGCTCATGCATATTAGTTCTGTGTTTAGCTATCTATGTAACTATAGGTCGTAACATACTCAACAGTAAGAGTATCTTTATTTATAAATAAGCCTGAAAGTGCTTTACAACTCTAAATGCTACGATTCCATCAAGAAAAGAAAAATCATCTTATAGTATTTAAACATCTTGGTGAATATATACAGTTATACATACTTTTTTTTTTTAAAGGAGAAAATAGGTTGGCATATTTAGTGTAAAAAGCAAAGACTCCAGCACATATTTAAGTTGAATTTCTATTTAAAACACACACACAGAGGCAACATCAAAGCTGGCGCAGTCTATTTTTTGCACATGCACTCAAAACCCCTAGAGCAATACACATGTTTTTAACGACTCAAAAAGTAGAAACTGCCAATTTATTTTTCCTCAAATAATTAAATCTTTAATTAATTTCACATATAGTTAGTAATAATCATCATCCTAGTTTTGAACTTTCAAGTATTCCTCGGTTTGCTTTTAGCAGGCTTCTGTGCTTGCTGGAGCTCCTTAAGTCTCGTGATCAGTGGGAGAATAGCTCTCAAACTTTCACTTCTTAAAAAAATAAAATACATCCCAAATTACGTGGGGAAGTGTTGAGTCAAGAGATACAAATTATACGAAACCATAAAGTGGCATAATTGAGCAAAGCAATTTTGGTGAGAAACTAAAAAGGAGGGGGAAATCATGTAAATGTGATTATTTCTAATTAGAAACAATGAGTAACCAAATCAAATTATACAATGAGGATTTGATTTAGATCCCTGGAGGAAAGCCACACTTGCATTTGCATTCATCTCCCGCTCTCCCTTTCCCTTTTACTTCTCTGTGCTTTCTTAGACCCTTAATTGTAAGATGGTTGTTAGTCCAGATCTTTAGAAGAGATCTATGTATATAGGTCCGTATTCTAGTTATGATTTATGTTCTTTCGATCTGTGATTCACGGAAACCTTTCTGAGTACTTACAGCATGCAAAGGCGCCAGAGCAGGTACAGTGAAGTAACACCCAAAGTCACAAGCCTTTGATAAATGAATGCCTAGTGTGCTACATAAACCACAAAAACTGAGATTGACTGTGAGACCTAGGAATAGAATTTGGTCCTAGACTATGTGATCTGGGATAAATAATTTAGCCACTAATTTCCTCATTTCTTTATTAAGGGGCATAGATGCAGAAGAACAGGTGACACAAAGTTTAAGCTGACTGCATTGAGAAGTTTCTTCTGCTAGGGGCTTGGCAGAGAGTCGGATTATGTGTTCAGGACTTCAGCAAAGTAAAGGAAATAGAATAGAATAGAATAGAATAGAATAGAATAGGATAGGACGGGGCAGATCAGAACAGAATACGGACTCCTTATCTAGATATTTTACAATAAAAAACACACCACAGAGGTTGTTCTACATTTAGCATGCAACTAAGTTACTCCTTAGTTTTCGACTCTGACTTAGCAAATGATCCCTATCCATTTTTCCCAAACTTTTTTCGGTGCACTCTGCTCCTCCATCCCTTTTCTGAAACTGGCCTCTTTCCCGTTTCATGAGTGCACCCTGTGCTCTCTGGTCTGAGCCTCTAAACTCATGGTTACCTCCTGTTGGAATATTCTTACTCCCAGAGAGGACTTCCTAAACCACTCCAGTAATTCTTTATCTTCTTTTCGTTAACATAAAGTTATCATTCTCTGCCATTCTACTCCCTTCTGTAACCATTTGCCTATTTGCTTATTGTCTGATTCCTGCTGTCATGTGAATTTTCTGATAGTAGATGCACTGTTTTATTCATTGCTGTATCCTCACTGCCCGTAGGTTGGTTGAGTGAATGTGGGAGATGGTACTTA
>CAUYQV010190047.1:0-10663 GCA_963574575.1 Galagoides demidoff
TTTTTATTTTTTTTTTTTTTATTTTTTTTCCTGTTTTGGCCTTTGGTTAAATTTTTTGGGTTGTTGGCCCAATTTACTTTTGTTTTTTTTGGTTTAAAACCAAGCCGTGGCAAAAAAATGAAAAAAAAAAAAAAAAAAAAAAAAAAAGACTTTATTTCCCTTAGGCCTGTTTATGCATCTGGGCTTGTTTGCTTCTCTTGTTGTTTGTTTTAACTGTGTATGTGTGTTCATTTACATACCTGTACATACACACATGCATACACTTGTATATATATTTATATGGATGTGTGCGTATGATGCATAAAATTCCCAATAAAATACCATTATTGTTTTATAAAGGAGATAATCACTTAAATCTCCCCATGTAGTTACTGTTTCACTGCCCAGCTTTGTCCTTTGATCTTAGCCTTCTCTTCTGAGATCACTTTTCTAGGCATTTTTATTTGTTACAGAGTTGTAGGTTCCCGATTTTTTTCTTGCAACATGATTGAGGACATTATCTGTCTTCTGGCTTACATCACTGTGATTGAGAAATTACGTCAGCCTATCTCATGCTGCCCTCCTGAAAAATTTCTTCTTTCCTCTTCCTATTTATATGTGTTCATGTCTTTTCTTTGTCTATTTCCAACATTTTAGTTTGTAAATTTTCAGACATACAGAAAAATCAAAGAATAGTGTCATAAATACCTCTCTAAATTCAGTAATTATTATTGTTAACATTTTACCACCTATCTCCCTACACATATGTGTATATACATACACACCCCTACACATATGCACACACATATCTGGGACTATATATATATCTGGGAGAACATATATCCACACACACATATGTGTAGATATGTATATACACATACATATAGATAATTTTCTAAACAATTTGAAAGTAAGCTATAGATGTCAGACCCGAGATACTTCAGTATGTATCTTCTAAGAATAAAAGTGTTCTTCCATGTAATCATAATAGTATCACCCATACTAAAATTAAATGCAATTCTATATCATCTAATATCTATTCCTTGTTTGAAATTTTCCAATCATTTAAAATATTTCATATGTCTTTTTTTTCTAATATGCAGCTTCTGGTTAACAGAAGCTCTTTTCATTTGTTTTATTTGATTATGTATGTATTTCATTTTTGCTATTTGATGTTGTCTCACTTTGTCACCCTGGGTAGAGTGCCATGGCATCATAGCTACCAGCAACCTCAAATTTCCAGGTTCTTGGCTCAGCCTCCCAAGTAGCTGGGACTTCACAACTCCTAGTTAGTTTTTTTTTAGAAATAGGGTCTTTCTGTTGATCAGGTTGGTTTTAAACTCCTAAGCTCAACAATCCACCCACCTCCACCTCCCCAAGTGCTAGATAGAAAGATGCAAGCCACCACGCCCAGCTGTATTTGGTTTTTATTTACTTTTTTAGGATCGATTGTCATGTTGGATGTTTGACTGGATGGTCTTCAGTTTTTCAACCGTTTTGGAACTTTCAAGCTATTACTTTTTATTTTTTGCTTTATTCTATTCTCTGTTTTCTCCTTCTGGTGCTCTAATTAAATGTATGTTAGACTCTTCACACTGTTTTCTGTATTTCGTACACTCATTTTCTTTTCCGTTTCTATTTTCATGCTTCCTTCTACAAAGTCTCCATGTCTATTATTTTTCAAATAGTTCTGCCTTATCTACAGTTACATCTACCCATTTAATTTGTAATTTTATTATTTAATATTTATATTCCAGATATTCTATTTGATTCTGTTTTCAATCATACGACAGCTCTTTCCAAATGTTACCGATTCATGACTGAATTTTTAACTTCAAATTTCATCTCCGTAAGTCTTAGATAGCAATCTTTTCTGTCCTCCCTACAGGTCTGTGCTTAGTTTCCGCTGCTTGTGTTGGTTCTATGCATAGTGTGCTGTCTTTATCTGTGTACCTCGTTTTCTTTGTGTGGTGATATTGTTATTAAGAAAATACTTGAAGAAATAATTATTTGTGTAGGATGATGATATCTGATTCTCAACAGATATTCTTTTGCTCTGCTGGGTACCTGACACAGAAACTCAAAAATTGCTCTGCTTGTATTTCAGGGCTTGATGTAAGGTCTTTTCATCTGTTTTATTATCTATGTATTTAATTTTTGCATTTAATTCTTTTGTATTTAATTCTGAAAAGACCTTATAAGATATAAGTCTGGACTACTCAGGTCAGTAGAAACCTGGATTCTGGCCACTGAGGACTATTCTTTTGATAGACTCTTACTTTTTCCCTTAAACCACCCTTGACTCCACATTTGTCCCTGTAGCTTAAGGGATAATTAACATGCTAGAAACAGCCAGGTCCTTTTCTTGTCTCGGATGCCCCAAGGGCAGAAGCAAACCCGAATGCTAGGTTTACATCTTCAGATTTCACTCTTCTCTTTGGATCTTGGCCCATTGGTAACATTAGGATTTTATTGCTTTTAAGAAGATCTTTAATGTACTAAATCCATTTGGAGACTCGGTTCAAATGATCCAGTCTGCCACTTTTGAAAGCAGAATCCCTCCCCCAGTGCTAATGAGTAATTAATTTTAAACCTTCACTTAAGCTTTCAGGATTTTATATTTTCATGGGTTATAATGCTATGATACTATAGTGTTTCATTTGGCTTTTATAAAGTCTTCATGATTATGAAAAGCAAATCATGTTTCCACGTTCCATATATAAGGCAATTTGATACTTTTTTTAGAATTAATTTTAATAAAGACATCTGTTGATCATTTTTGTAGAAAATGTAGCCTTAATGTTATTTTCTTATGAGCTTATCTCCAAATACACTATATAATTGTTTGCATTCTCTGATCCATTAGTACTTTGTTCTTCTTATCATACTTACCACTTTAAATTACCAGTTCTGTGTTTGGAAAGCAACTCATCAATAATAAAGACTGAATAACACTCCTGTGTGTATTTGCAGGGTCTACCCCAGCACCTGGAATTTAGAAAGTGTACAATTATTGCTAAATAAGTTAAAGTATATTTACTTTTAAGTCAGGAAAACAATGATTGACATGGCATTCAATATATATACTTTGAATAAAAACTTCACAAACTGGGTCATGCCTGTGGCTCAAAGGAATAGGGCGCCGGCCCCATATGCCTGAGGTGGCGGGTTCAAACATGGCCCTGGCTAAAAACTGCAAAAAACCAACCAAACAAACAAAAAACACTTCACAAACCAGTTGTTAAAGGCCTCTTTTTTTTTCTAGTCTTTTGGATGTGGAGTTGATTGATCAGAAAGAATCTGATTTAATAACAGTATGACTTTAGGGTTTTGAGAAATATTCAGTTCTCATTGAAAAAGAGATAAGACTCCTTTCCTTATGCATTATATAAGTACATCAACTCCCTTTGAGTTGATTCCACATTGGAAATAAATAATAATATAGTAGAGATGCTGGGTATAACAACAACATAGTCTCAAATTTTGTTATTTGGCACCTTTACTTTTTAATCCCATCGCCTTTTTCTGAGAAGATGTGTAGCTCTTCAGGTCAATGTCTACAGTCTATGAGTCCACCTCATGCTGATACTAAGACATTTAATCACTTTTGTTGGGTTTGGGTCTCTGATTTTAAATAATACTTCTTAGCTTTTCAGAGACCTAAAATTAATCATATCTAAACAAAGTTTTCCAGATGCAAATTTCAGTCTCCTTATCCCCAGATAAAGTTTTGGAACCTAGGCTTTAAGTCTACTGTGTTCTACTCCAGGTCACTGAAAGTGATGAATAAGAAAAAAAAAAAAAAGAGGAAAAAGAAATATACTCAAATTCCTTAAAGAAAGTATATCAGTAATTTTTTTTTTTTTGAGACAGAGTCTCACTTTATTGCCCTTGGTAGAGAGCTATGGAGTCACAGCTCACAGCAACCTACAACTCCTGGGCTTAGGTGATTCTCTTGCCTCAGCCTCCCAAGTAGCTGGGACTGTAGGCACCCACCATAATGCCTGGCTATTTTTTGCTGCAGTTTGTCCGGGGCTAGGTTTGAATCCGCCACCCTCGGTTCATGGGGCTGGCGCCCTACTCACTGAGCCACAGGCCCTGCCCCTAAAGAAAGTATATCCAACTTTAGCCATTGGACTTTCCTTTTGTTGCTTCCCAAGACCATCACCATACCAATGCATCAGTGGAAGTTCATGCCGTGACTCCTATGGGACTTCTGTTTTCCCAGAGACCTTTAGAATGAATATATTGCTATATTCTTTTGTAATTATCTGACACTAAAGTGGGATGTTGTGGTTACAGTGTAGGAAATATTTCTATGTGCTTCATAAGGATTTTTATAGTTTATGTTTAATGCAACGGATGAGGAATGCTTTGCTGAAGGTTTTTAAATGACCACAAAATAATTGTGTCATAAATGTCATTTGCAAGTGTCACTTAGCTTGACTCTTCTTGGTCATACCATTATTCAAACATTCATTGAGTGATTCCCAATTGTGACTGAATATTTTATTTTTCAGTGAATATTTTACATAGTGGTGTGAATGTCTTTCTGTACAGTATTTCTAATACTAGAAAAGGGAACTTTATTGGATTTTACTGGGAATTTGAATATAAATTCTAAGAGTCTTTAATCAACATTTTTATAACTTAGGTATAACTCATATAGCTTATAGCTAAATGAAAACTAAATTATTAAGGTTGGCTGGTATAAGAAGAAGTCTGCATGAATGAACATATTGATGGTCTTCAAAATGTTTAATTTTTGAAGATATTACAATGAAAAAAGAATTATTTTTAGTGTTATTTCTGAATGAGACATAAACTTCATGAAAATAGTTTATGGTATATGAATGCTAAATAGTCTGATCTTTATCTTCAACTATTAGTTATATTAATTTACAAGGTGAATATCTTGACTGATTTACATGGATTATCTTTGGTTTGAGTAAGATCCCAGTTTAGTGAAGATAACACATGTTTACTTTTTCTGAAAACCTATGCTTTGTTACAGATAATATTTCAAAATCTGGGGCTGATCATTCAAATTGTAGAGTTATGAAACCAAAATGGCAAAAACAGTAATGTTTTTAGTGAGTTGGAGATATTATGCTGAAATCTGTAACTACAAATACTTCAGATAACCTAACAAAATTTTACTTTCCAAAAAATTTAAGTATTATACATGTTATTTTAAGAGAGCATTTCCTTTTTACTGTGAATTGGGCGGGCTTCTTCCCAATGCAAACAATTTCTTTTCATGTGGACGAACCTTCAATGATTTAAAGCTTCAGACTGCTTTTTAGTGTCTAGTCTCGCAGGGGTCCTCAAACTTTTTAAACAGGGCGCCAGTTCACTGTCTCTCAGACTGTTGGAGGGCCAGACTGCAGGCCCCAGGACGAGTTGGCTGCTAAGCAGGACAGGCAGCAGGGACAAAAACACCTGGCGGGCCAGATAAATGTCCTCAGCGGGCTGCATGTGGCCTGTGGGCTGTAGTTTGAGGACGCCTGGTCTAAATTCCCACCTCTCTGAGAGAAGTAGCGACTTACATTGTTGAGTTAGAGGAAGGGACTGGGCAGTTATAAACAGCCTCAGTGCTCTTTCCTCCTACAGAAAGGTATTGTCCCATAGGAAACACCTGCTCTGCTCCATCAAATCCTAGATTGTAATGGGTAACACTTCCCATGGAAGTGAAGAGCCACTGCATGTGGCTACATGAAGAGGTAAAGACTGGAGAGAGTTCAGAACTGAAAAATTCGCTTGCATATATAAATTATATTTTCTAGTTTTTACTTTTTAAGTAATTTCATGCCCTTTTGGGTTTCCTAGCCTATCACTTTTATTTCTCAACTGGTTCTGAATTTCTATAGGGAAAAGAGATACTATCCACTGGGTTATTATGGAAGTTTTGAGATACACAAAAATCAAGAAATGTAAAATCTGCACAGAAGGAAACAAATGAAGCCCTCCCTGCAACACTGATGAGCTGAGCAAGTTGCACCTTGCACAGGTGAATCAGAAAGGATGTTTTAGATGGTGTTTCTTGGAAATGAAATAATGGGCCATCACCCAATGTGTCCCACCATTTACGTAGTGACCCGTGTGCTAGGCTTCTGTTAGCTTTCCAAGAGGACTATGGCAAATTCAACTAAGTCAGTGAAATTTTGATTTTTTATTTTCTTTATCTTATATCTTGATTTGTATGTATACCTCTTCCCTTAAATCAATTGAATAAAAATTGTGAGTACAAAATCAAGGAAAACATACTGTTCAGGTTGTTGACGAAACAGACTCAAGATTTTAGCTGTTCAACGTTAGAAGCGGTACCTACCTAGTGGACATAAGAGGAAATTGAATGACATGATCTATTAGAGAGGGAAGAAAAATAAACAGAAGTACTTAGCGTCCAGTTCAGTTTTACTACTGTGGATAAAACGATGTGTAACAGAGACTGCCGGGGGCAGCTCAGCCCTTTTCCTGTCTGTGAAAAGTAAGGAAAAAATACCTTCATGAGACTTTCCGATAACTTGCACCATGTGGATGAGAACCGCTCAGACAGATGTGAGTAAACTCATGTCAGCCACTTCCAGGCCACCTCTGTTGTTTTTTTCATTTTGTCAGTTCATTTAGGTAGCAGCTTTTCTTGATTATGCTGAAGGCTTTCTTTTGTTATCTGAAGGAAAATTGGTCTGAGCCATTATTAACAGTCAGATTTTATAATAAATCGGTGTACAGTTTATGTACGTTACCATTTCTAGGTACTTTAATCCTCTGGGATTTCCCATTGTTACAGTTTTCTAGGTTTGTAATCCTTAGTATTTACAAGAAAATCATTAAAGTTTCATACTGACCTGGATTTGTACAATCATGAGTGGTAGTTCTAATTTGATATGTTAACATAATCCTTTCCTGCATGTGGGGGACTGGAGGTCCTTTCCTACTGAAAGGTCTGTAGTGCAGTTGAAAAACTAAAGGCTATTAGCAGTCACTGCAGCAAGGAGATTTTGCATGGATGCATTTTCAGCAATATAAACCAAATCTCAAAAGTAAACAAGTGAAGATTCCAAAGGCATAAATCAGGAGTCGAGCACACAGAGAGATCTGCAGGGGATAGAGAACAAAGCTGTCCAATTTGCCACAGACAGAACCTTCCAGTTTGATAACTATTTTCCAAATAGATTTTGTACTTAAATTAAATGCCAAACTATATTATCATCATGTATTTCTCTTGCCAGAAAAATCTATTTGAGAAAACAAACACATGTGTATTAGACTAAAAAGTTTACTGTACTTCATGCTTTATTTTAATAAAGATATCACCCCTCAGACTTACTCTATCTCTGAAATCTTGTGACTGCAATCTGGTTTCTTCTTTACCAATGATTCTTCTAAATCGATTTCATCAACTTCAGGTCTTTCAACATTCTGTCTCTCCTAAAAGTGTTTCTTTCTTTGGCTTCCCTGGTTTTCCTTTGATTTCTAACACTTTTATAATTTCATTAACCCTCGTGATCCCATCCTTCCTGTGTTGGCCTCATAAATTAGGTGGGCTTCTATAGACCTGCGTTCTCAGAGACCTTTTTCTTCGTAGCCTTTTTCTATGCCACAATAGCCTCAAACTCAAAACATGAAAAATACTTTGAAATCCTCTTCTTTAAACTTGATTCTCTCTTGAATTTTCCTTTTCTTTTTTTTTTTTTTTTTTTTTTTTTTTGAGACGGAGCCTCAAACTATCCCCCTGGGTAGAGTGCCATGGCATCACATCACAGCTCATAGCAACCTCCAACTCCTGGGCTCAAGCGAGTCTCCTGCCTCCGCCTCCCAAGTAGCTGGGACCACAGGCGCCTGCCACAACACCCGGCTATTTTTTTTTTTTTTTTTGGTTGCAGCCATCATTTTTGTTTGGCGGGCCCGGGCTGGGGATTCGAACCCGCCACCTTAGGTGTATGTGGCTGGCGCCTTAGCCGATTGAGCCACAGGCGCCGAGCTGAATTTTCCTTTTCAAGAAGCATCCTCTTGAAAGTAATGGAGACTAAAAGTTAGAACAACATATATATATATACACATATATATAATAGATTTGTTGATATATATATATATATAAAATCTGTGTAGTTGCTATTCTTTCTAGAATCCTATACTTGCTACTTCTATGACTATCTTGGATAAGCCAAATACCAGTCTTTCATTTTCTCTAGACCAATTTCTGACTAGCCCTTTCATAGACTGCCTGTATTCAAGTGTCCTATATTTTATTTACTAAGACGTTTAATCACCTTCTTTATAATTGAATCACTCTACTTATATACCTAAATCTTTTGGTGACTGAATTTCTAGCACAGATTCCAATGTGCCTCATGTACTTTCCTTTGCTCTCTCCCTCCCTCCCACCCTTCTGTATTAGTTTCTGTATTAGTGCTGTCTTAAATAACACCGCCCAAAGCTGCATGGATTGTAATGAAAGAAATATACTGTATCACAGTTCTGGAGTCCACAAGTATGAAACCAAGGTGCTGCGGGTCCCTGCTCCCTGTGAGGGTGCTAGGGACTAATCTGTTTCTCTCTGCCCCTCCCTGAGCTTCTGATAGTCCTGAGTGTTCTTTGACCTGTAAGCTCATCATGCCAGCCTTCTATCCTCACATGGGAGTCCCTTGTTGCCCTTTTCTTCTTTTTATAGGGATGCCTGCCATGTTGGGTTAAAGGCACACTCTCTTTCAATATGATTTATATTTTTTAATGGGATTATTTGTTTTTCTGCTGTTGAGTTGTAGTTCAACTGAAATTTTGGGTACTAACCCATATGAGATCTGTGGTTTGCAAACATGTTTCCCAGCCTTTAAGTTGCCTCTTCATTTCATTGATTCTTAGCTTGATGTGGTCCCATTTATTTATTTTTGCTTTTGTAGCCTGAGCTTTTGGTGTGATATGCAAAAACAAAAATCATTGTTGAAGTCAATGTCAAGGAATTTCTCCCCTGTGGGCGAAGGACCTGAACGGATATTTCTCAAATAAGATATAAAAACGGCCAACAGATAAATGAAAAGGTGCATGATATCACTAATCATTAGAGAAATGTAAATGTAAACAACTTGAAAAAGACAAGAGGTAAGAAAAGTTGGCTGGCGCATGCAGAAAAAGGAAACCTAATCTACTATTGGTAAGAATGTAGATCGATACAGCCATGATGGAAAAAAGTGTGGAGGTTATTAAATAAACTTAAAAATAGAAACACCATACAACTAAGCAATCCCTCTTCAGGGGAGTTACCCAAAGCAGTGAAATCAGCACCTTATAAAGATATCTGCCCTCCCGTGTTCATGGCAGCTTTCTTTACAATCGCCAGGATATTGAAACAATCTCAATATTCACCAGTCGACTAATGGATAAAGAAATATGGTACACACACACACACAGTGGAATAAATATTTATATATGTGTATATATACACACACACAATGGAATGGATATGTGTGTATATATATATATATACACACATACACACATATACACAATGGAGTATTATCAGCCTTGAGAAAGGAGATTCTTCCAGGCATGGTAGTGTGTCCCATAGTCCTAGCTAGTCAGAAGGCTGAGGTGGGAGGATTGCTTGAGGCCAGAAGTTTGGGGGGATAGTGCTCTGATGACGCCTGT
This sequence comes from Galagoides demidoff, assembly GCA_963574575.1. Taxonomy (NCBI): domain Eukaryota; kingdom Metazoa; phylum Chordata; class Mammalia; order Primates; family Galagidae; genus Galagoides; species Galagoides demidoff. Next base: position 9,631 of record CAUYQV010190047.1, read on the forward strand.
GAGTAGTCACTGCACTCCAGCCTGGCCCATAGCAAGACCGTACCCCTAAAATAAAGAACAAAAGGAGATCTTATCATTTGCTGGCTATAAAATAGATTGATCTGAATGCCATCATGCTAGGTAAAATAAGCTAAAGACAGAAATATATTGCATAGTCTCACTTATCTGGGGAATCTTAAATAAAAAAGATCAGATATACAGAGATAGAGAGTAAAACAGTCGTGACTGTGGGTGTGGCTGGGGGAGGGGATAGTGAGGTGTAGGTCAAAGAATACAAACCAGCAGATATACATCATGATTAAGTCAGAGGTCTCCCGTACAGCCTGAGAAATATAAGTAATATAATTATATTTGGGTTTTTGTTAAATAAGTACATTTTAGCAGCCCTTGTGTTACTCACAAACAAGCACCTAGGTGGAGTTATAGATGTATTAATCTACTGTACTATAGTAACTATTTTACTATTTATATCTGTCTTTACACATCCCATAACATTGCTTTATAAACCTCAAATATATGCAATAAAATTTATCTTTCAAAAATCCAGTATTTAAAAAAACGCAGTATTTTAAAAAATTATCCTTGGATGGAATGCTCCTCAAAATATAGAGATGGTATTATGTTTAGCCACATGACCAGCAGGGGGGGCTATAGATGTTAAAGATAGCTTACCCTGTTTTTTTTATTGTGTTAAGACATTTTATATTCTATGTTTAGAAAGTTTCACCTGCATCCTTGTAAGATGCATCATAAGTGTGGTCCCACCAATTACCCTCCCTCCGCCCATCCTCCCCCCTTTCCTCCCCTCCCTCTCCCCCTCTTTTAACCCTGAATTTCCATTTTCAGGATTTTATCCTACAGTTTTACTGACACACGTACAAAGTGATGAATATACACGGGTGCAAATATTCATCACAGCCTGATCCGTGATAGCAATAGCTTGGAAACCCAGGTCCAGCAGTATAAACTGGTTATATGGACAGCTGTAGCATGGAATCCTAAGCAGTACCCCACAGATGCATGAATGTATTCA
>CAUYQV010190049.1:0-62551 GCA_963574575.1 Galagoides demidoff
CCACAGGCGCCCGCCACAACGCCCGGCCATTTTTTGGTTGCAGCCATCGTTGTTTGGCGGGCCCGGGCTGGGGATTCGAACCTGCCACCTTAGGTGTACGTGGCTGGCGCCTTAGCCGATTGAGCCACAGGCGCCGAGCCTGTTTGTTGTTGTTTTTTTTTGAGACAGTCTTACTATGTTGTCCTTGGTAGAGTGCCATGGTGTCACAGCTCACAGCAACCTCAGACTCTTGGGCTTAAGCAATTCTCTTGTCTCAGCCTCCCAAGTAGCTGGGAATACAGGCCTCTGCTACAACACCTGGCCAATTTTTGGTTGCAGTTGTTGTTGTTTAGCAGGCCTCGGCTGGGCTTGAACCCACCAGCTATGGTGTATGTGTCTGGCGCCCTACTCACTGAGCTACAGGTACTGAGCCATGTATGTTCTTAATACATTTTTTGTTCCTATGGAAAAACATCTTTTGGTTTTAGTAATTCATTCTAGGCTTGGCGCTTGTAGCTCAGTGGTTAGGGCACCGGCCATATATACCAGGGCTGCTGGGTTTGAACCCAGCCCAGGCCTACTAAACAACAATGACAAGGATAACAACAACAAAATAGCTGGGCCTTGTGGCAGGCACCTGTAGTCTCAGCTACTTGGGAGGCTGAGGTGAGAGACTTGCTTAAGTCCAAGAGTTTGAGGTTGTTGTAAGGTGTGACTCTACGGCACTCTACTAGGCATGATGTGGTGAGACTCTACCTCAAAAAAAAAAAAAAAATTCATTCTTATCTCACATAACAACATTCAGCTATCAAAATTTCATGAGAGAGAATGTCACATATTTAAAAAATTCTCAAATTTCCATTAAATAGTGGAAGAGTAAGTACTCTATTACCTTTAACACACTGACATGAGATTTTTCAAATTTTCCACAGTTGCTAACTATGGTATTAATAAGGATGCTAATTAAAAATATAAAAAATGGGGCAACGCCTGTGGCTCAGTGAGTAGGGTGCCAGCCCCATATACCAAGGGTGATGGGTTCAAAAAAAAAAAAAAAAAACTGCAACAAAAAAATAGCCGGGCATTGTAGCGGGAGCCTATAGGCCCAGCTACTTGGGAGGCTGAGGCAAGAAAATCGCCTAAGCCCAAGGAGTTGGCTGTTGCTGTAAGCTGTGACTTCACGGCACTCTACCAAGGGTTAATAAGTGAAACTCTGTCTCAAAAAAAAATATATATATATGTGTGTGTGTGTGTGTGTGTGTGTGTGTATATATATATAAAATGTCTAGGGATTTCTACTCACTATAGTTTTCTGTTTAAAGAAAATGTATTTACTATGTAATTATCCCTTTATTTTAGTCAAAGTTACATAACCTTCAAACTCATATGACAAAAGATTTTTTTCTAGTCCTCTCCCAATTCTGCAAAACATCTTTATGGTAACTATCACCAGCTTATGATGGTCAGCAGCTCATTGCTTCAGGAGGACGCCTGTGTTACTGCTTCATAACATATGCACACCATCCAACAGTTCTTTTCTGGGATCGCTCATGTCCCATTCACCTACTAATCTCCTGCCAGCTCTACATCAGAGAGATGAGGATTCAGAAAATTAAGTCCTTGGTTATGTAAGGACTTAGGTAAGCCTGAGAGCCTGGGAATGCTCCGAATCCCACTGGGCAGCGGTCATTGCTTAAGTCCTGGGGCAGATTACAGAGCTTATAAATTCACACTGTTTACTTGCTCACTGACACTGCTCCTAAGAACAGTAGGAGTCTTCCAGTCACATTTCCTCCCGTGCCAACTGTGGATCCCATCATATTTTAAATTTTGACTTATTTTACAGTCTTAGGAAATCAATTGGGAGGACCCCTCGTTACTCATCTGTCCCACCTCAAATCCAGTATTTTGCTTGCACAAAAAAAGATTATTGTTCTGGGAGCCAGAAACTCATCCCACACTGGAATTCATCTAAACCCAGGGTGACAGGTTTGGTTCTTCAAGTGGAAATCAGTTTCTCCAGCTTCCATCCTTTGACCCTAGGCCAGCTTATTGGAACTATACACAGAATATGGTTATTCCTTAATAATTTAAAAAACATAGGAAAATTAAGATTTTTATGGATTCTTAGAATTTTAAAGCCACAGAGTAATTTAAGAAATTTTCTCTTTTAATCCTTCACATCAGCCCAGACGAGTGAAGTGACTAGTTCACATCACACAGGAGTTAGAACTGACACAACTCCCCCACTGTCTCTTTCCTTATTGGCTAGACAATGCAACATAGTCAAATCGCTGGTGCCTTTACTTTATCTAGCCCTTCTACTCCCCTTTAGGATTTTGCTAGCCAGATTGTTAGCTTTACTTGGAAATAGTTATAGAAAGGAATGCAATTAGGTTAACACTGTAATAATGGAAACACTTTGTTTATCAACATTTTATATACTTAAAGTTGACAACTGCAACAGTTAAATACAATGACATAACTTTGTAGAGAACATGCACAGAAACAAATGCATAAAGCTACTAGGTAATAATGCGGAAACCCCTACTGGGAAAATCCATTTCATTAACTAGAACTAAGCATTTTTCTTTTTTTGAGACAGAGCCTCAAGCTATCCCCCTGGGTAGAGTGCCATGGCATCACAGCTCATAGCAACCTCCAACTCCTGGGCTCAAGCGCGTATCCTGCCTCCGCCTCCCAAGTAGCTGGGACCACAGGTGCCCGCCACAACGTCCTGCCATTTTTTGGTTGCAGCCATCATTGTTGTTTGGCAGGCTGGGGCTGGGGATTCGAACCCACCACCTTAGGTGTACGTGGCTGGCGCCTTAGCTGATTGAGCCACAGGCGCCCAGCCACTACTCATTTTTCAAAGTATTCAACCAGCTCAATCGAAAGACTTTAGTAAACAGGGATTTACGTCAGGATAGTCGGCAGCTAGAAGATTTCAGATTACACAATGTGAGTAACTGTGCCAAATTCTTAAAATTTCTCTGGGGGTAGTTTTTGTCACGTAGCAGTTTTTTGTGGATCGATACATAAAAGACAGCCCACACTTCTTCAGACAACCAATGAAACATCTAAATTTCAATCTGTACAACCTAAAGGATAGTTACAGTTTTCTGTTGTGCAAAATAGTTACTCTATGTACACAGATACGCAATAAGCAAAACAACCTTCATGGTCAAATAACTTAGGTCCTAGCTACCTGTCAGCATTTTGTCATTCTGACAGTTTTGTGTCATCCACTATTTCAGAAAGAGACACAGTACTATTGTTTGTTTGTTTTAGAGACAGTGTTTCACTTTGTCACCCTCGGTAGAGTGCTGTGGCATCACAGCTCACAGCAACCTCCATCTTTTGGGCTTAGGTGATTCTCTTGCCTCAGCCTCCCGAGTAGCTGGGACTATTGGTGCCCTACTCACTGAGCCACAGGTGCCGGCCAGTACTATTATTTTTAATGGATTTGGCTGACAGTCGCCAATTTGTACAGTGAACTCAGTTCCCTCTCAGTTTATTTAGTCTTGTCTTTACCTCCTTTCAAGTTCTCCAAGTGGGGAAAAGAGGAGAAAGGAAAATCCAGTGAGGAACTGCATGCTTAACCCTATGTGGTACACTATAGCAAGCAGGAATGAGAACTTTTTTAAGTAGGGGTGAAAAGGCACACAGTTCCTCATCACGAATTAAACCATTTCTCAGGTATCTCCAAGATGTATGAGGTCCCCATATATCCACACTAATTCTCTGATCAACCTTTAATACACACTTAACTAAGATTTCTTTAAGCCAAAAGCATATGAGTGTTTAATGCTGGAAAAAAGAGATAATGGCATGGCCAGACTCACGTCTCTCTGCAGCAGGCAATGAAATGGGTGACTGTGGAGTTGGATCCTCCCTAGAACGTCTTCTCTGGTCTGTCTATTTCACATGTAGCAGCTAGTTCTGCAAGGGGGCATAGGTGCTATGTGGTTGATCCTGAGCCCTGGGATGCTACTGGCTGGACTGGGGGCTGCATGGTTCTCTGTGGCTGCATAGTAGCAAAGGGGAAACCAGTCTGCAGTTGGGCCTGAAACTGGGTCAGCTGCTCAGGACTGGTCAGTCTCCTGTGTAGATTGTTTTCCTGCTCCAGCTGGGAATTTTTCTCTATTAGTTCTTTGAATTGCTCTTTCAGGACCTCCACTCTCTTTATAACCACATACGTCAAATGGCTTTTCACCAGATCCATAGCTTCTTTGATTTTGTTGTCAGTAGCTACCACACTTGTACCAGAGGAGGTTTAAGTGAGTCAGACCTCGTCTGTGGAGTTGCCTATGCCCATGGCTGCTGAGGGCAATACCTATAGCTCAGTGGTTAGGGTGCCAGTCACATGCTTCAGGGCTGGTGGGTTGGAACCTTGCCTGGGCCTACTAAAAAAAAAGAAAGAAAGAAAAATAGCTGGGTGTTGTGGCAGGCGCCTGTAATCCCAGCTACTTGGGGGTTTGAGGCAAGAGAATCACTTACGCCCAAGAGTTTGTGGTTGCTGTGAGCTGTGACACGACAGCACTCTACTGAGGGTGACAAAGTAAGATTGTGTCTCAAAAAAATAATAATAACAATTCATATTAGGAAGACAGATTAATGGTGTTAACTTTGTAGAGGAAGGCAACCTTAGACTTGGTTAAGAACAAAATCTGAAGAAGAAAATGTGTGTTGAAATGGGTTGAATGAGGAGGTACATAGGATTAAATTTGGCTATATATCATAGATAGAAGATAATAGTGGCTTAAACAAATTAGAAGTTTATTTCTCATATAAAAAATGTTTGGAAGTAGACTTACCAGCATCTGATAGTTCATCAAAGTTGTTTGGGACTCAGTTTCCTTCTGACATATTCTGACATCACTAGGCTGTGGCCATCTGGATTGTCATGGCCTAGATTACGGTACTTGAATTCTATTAATAGCTGTCACGCAGCAACAGGACTGAAGAGGGTGAAAACATCTCCCCCTCACTTTGTTCCCCTGGTAGAGTGCTATGGCCTCAAACTCTTGGACTCAAGCGATTCTCTTGTTTTAGCCTCCTAAGTAGCTGACTACAGGCACCTACCACACCGCAATTTTTTTTAGAGATGGGGGTCTCGCTCTGCCTCAGGCTGGTCTTGAACCTGTGAGCTCAGGCAATCTACCTGCCTTGGCCTCCAAGAGTGCTAGGATTACAGGTGTCAGCCACTGTGCCCCCATCTTCTCCCCCTCCCTTTTTTTTTTTGAGATGGAGCCTCAAGCTATCCCCCTGGGTAGAGTGCCATGGCATCATAGCTCATAGCAACCTCCAGCTCCTGGGCTCAAGTGAGTCTCCTGCCTCAGCTTCCCAAGTAGCTGGGACTACAGGCGCCTGCCACAACACCCGGCCATTTTTTGGTTGCAGCCATCATTGTTGTTTGGCGGGTGCGGGCTGGGGATTCGAACCCACCACCTTAGGTGTACGTGGCTGGCGCCTTAGCCGATTGAGCCACAGGTGCCGAGCCCTCCCCGTCCCTTTTAAGGAAACTTTTCAGAAATTCTGTCCAACCCTTCTGTAAACCCCAAGATATAATTTGTCCATTCTTGCTAAACTTTAAGTACCAATTACCTGCTTACACTAGTCTGGCATTCTCCCAGCCTTAAGTAGAAGACTCACCTTGTGTCTTTTCTTGTGATCATAAATGTTTGGGGAAGTATATGCTACTTATGTGTGCTCTGATACTTTGTGAGTACAAAGCACTTTGGAATCAGCTGGTTTTCTTTCAGTTTTGACCCTTCTTAGAAGTAAAGTGTTATGCCAGGCACAGTTACTCATGCCTGTAATCTAGCACTCTGAGAGGCTTACAAGTTTGAGACCAGCCTGAGCAAGAGTGAGACCCTATCTCTACTAAAAATGAAAAACTGAGGCAAGAGGATTGCTTCAGCCCAAGGTTTTGAAGTTGCTATGAGCTGTGATGCCATGGCACTTTTCCAAGGGGCGACAAAGTAACTGTCTCAAAAAAAAAAAAAAAAAGTAAAATGTTAGCCTGATGCTTTCAATATCTCCAAAGAAAATTTGCCTTGAGTTCCAAATCTCTAAAAGGGCCTGGATGTACACAAAGGAAAACAAAAGACAAGGGAAATATAATGGGACTCTGCTTTTTTAATTGAAGTTCTTTAGGTACTTTTTAATCGTCTGCTATGAATTTGGATGCTGGTAACATAGGGGTGTTCAACTTTGCTTTAGGAACTTTTTCTTTTTTTAGACAAGAGTCTTAGTCTGTCATTCTTGGTAGAGTGCCATGGTGTCATAGCACATAGCAACCTCAAACTCTTGGGTTTGAACAGTCCTCTTACCTTATCCTCCCCAGTATCTGGGACTACAAGTGTCCACCACAATGTCCAAATGATTTTTCTGTTTTTAGTAGAGATGGATCTCATTTTTGTTCAGGTTGGCCTTGAACCTCCTGACCTACCCACCTCACCCTCCCCAAGTGCTAGGATTATAGGCGTGAGCCCAAGCTACTTTGTGAACATTTATTGTAATTTATCTATTTTCATGTATATACTTTACTTAAACTAATTTATAAAAAGTTCCTTAGGGGCCGCCCCCATATACCAAGGGTGGCGGGTTTGAATTCAGCCCTGGCCAAACTGCAACAAAAAATAGCCAGGCATTGTGGCGGGCGCCTGTGGTCCCAGGTAGTTGGGAGGCTGAGGGAAGAGAATCGCCTAAGCCCAGGAGTTGGAGGTTACTGTGAACTAGGTGATGCCACGGCACTCTACCAAGGGCAACAAAGTAAGACTCTGTCTCTACCAAAAAAAAAATCTTCTAATAAACTTTTTATTTATTTATTTTTTTAGAGACTGAGTTTCACTTTGTTGCCCTCGGTAGAGTGCAGTGGCATCACAGCTCATGGCAACCTCTAGCTCTTAGGCAGTTCTCTTGCTTCAGGTCTGAGTAGCTGGGACCACGGGAGCCCACCACAAGGCCTGGCTATTTTTTGTTGCAGTTTGGCCGGGGCCGGATATAAACCTGCCACCCTCAGTATATGCGGCCGGCGCCCTACCCACTGAGCCACAGGCACTGCCCTCCTTAGAAGATTTTATCTTTTTTTCTAAGCTCATAATCAACTATAATAAACAGCTAGTGACCTTAGAGACCATTAACAGGTTTTACTATTTTATAGTCTGACCTTCAGTACCAACATCTGGCAAACTCAGTGTTGTTTATATTTTTTTGTTTCAAAATGGTAAAGGGGAAACAACCCTATTCAAAATGTTTTACATTACATGGTTCACTTCTGTAATGCTTCAGTCTGGTCTGTAGATGTGCCTGTCACCCAAACAGTGTTCACCGCACATATTAGGTAGGTTTTTGCCCCTCCCTCTTCCCTTGATTTTTACTAAGTTTTACTTCCCTTTGTGCACATGTGTTTTGTTCCAAGTGAGTATATGTGGTATTTGTTTTTCCCTTAAGATACTTCACTTAAGGCTCGGCGCCTGTGGCTCAATTGGCTAAGGTGCCAGCCATGTACACCTAAGGTGGCGGGTTCAAGTCCCCAGCCCCAGCCCACCAAACAACAATGATGGCTGCAACCAAAAAATGGCCGGGCATTGTGGCGGGCGCCTGTGGTCCCAGCTACTTGGAAGGTGGAGGCAGGAGACTCACTCGAGCCCAGGAGTTGGAGGTTGTTGGGAGCTGTGAGGCCACAGCACTCTACCCAGGGGGAAAGCTTGAGGCTCTGTCTCAAAAAAAAAAAAAAAAAAAAAGTTATGGTGTATGCATACTCAGCCATTAAAAAAGATGGAGACTTTACACCCTTTGTATTAACCCGGATGGAAGTGGATCATATTATTATTATTTTTTTTTGGAGACAGAGTCTCACTATGTTGCCTTCAGTAGAGTGCAGTGTCATCACAGCTCACAGCAACCTCCAACTCTTGGGCTTAAGCAATTCTTTTGCCTCAGCCTCCCAAGCAGCTGGGATTAAAGGCGCCCACAATGCCCAGCTATTTTTTTTTTTTTTTGGTTATAGTTGTCATTGTTGTTTGGCAGGCCCGGCTGGGTTTGAACCCACTAGCTCCAGTGTATGTGGCTGGTGCCCTGCTGAGCTACAGGTGCTGAGCTGGAACACTTTACTCTTAGTAAAGAATCACAAGAATGGAGGAGCATGAATCCTATATACCCAATTCTCATATGAGGGCACTTAATGACCCAGTACGGGGGTAGGGGGATAAGGGGAGAGCAGAGAGAGAGAAGAGTGAGGAGGTGGGGAAAAGGAAGAGCAGAAAGAGGAAAGGAGGGAGGGGGTAGGGGTCTCTATGTGTGACACACCTTTTGAGGGAAAGACACAAATTATAAGAAGGACTTTACCTAACAAATGCAATCAGTGGGTGGTGTCGTAGCTCAGTGGGTAGGGTGCTGGCCACCTACACCCAGGCTGATGGTTAGAACCCTACCTAGGTCAGCTAAATAACAATGACAACTGCAACAACAAAATAGCTGGGCGTTGTGGTGGGCGCCTGTAGTCCCAGCTACATTGGAGGCTGAGGCAAAGAGAATCGCTTAAGCCCAAGAGTTTGAGGCTGCTGTGAGCAGTGATGCCACAGCACTCTACCAAGGGTGACAAAGTGAGACTGTGTCTAGAAACAAACAATCACAACAAAAAAATGCAATCAGTGTAACCTGGTTTCTTGTACTCTCAATGAATCCCCAACAATAAAAAAAAAAAAAAAAGAAAGAAAGAAAGTAGAGACTAGTCAGAAGTGCCGATGTTTCCCTCTATTTTTACCTCGCTCAAAGAGATGTGGTGAAGATTACAAAGACTTTTTGAAAACTGCTGAAGTACACATAAAAAGTGTTTGGGCTTTTTCACTTAAAAGTATTGAATTTCCAGGCTTAGTGCCGGTAGCTCAGTAGCTAAGGCGTCAGCCACATACACTGGAGCTGGCAGGTTTGAACCCAGCCTGGGCCTACCAAACAACAACAACTACAACCAAAAAGCTGGGCATTGTGGTGGTCACCTGTAGTCCCAGCTACTTGGGAGGCTGAGGCAAGAGAATGGCTTAAGCTCAAGAGTTTGAGGTTGCTGTGAGCTGTGATGCCAGGGCAGTCTACCCAGGGCAACATAGTGAGACTGTCTCAAAAAAAAAAAAAAAAGTTTTGAATTTCCAAAACAAATTTTAAAAGAACCTAGGATATGACATTACTTGAAAGGCAAAAATATCCAGTGACTTCTTGGATCCAATTTCTCTATGCTCCATTGGGGGAAAAGAATCCCTGCCTTTATTTTGATCTCATGAGTCAAGGGGGTGGCCTGCAACAGGTTGGGAAACGTGGCTGATGATCTGTTATGGTATCAGCACAGCTTCTGTGCACAATTACACGTGTCAGGGCCTGCACTTTGGGGTGCTTTTGTAGTGTTGGAAATAATACTTCCCATGTCTTTAATCTGCCTCTTTGGACCAATAGGCATTGTAGTATTGCCAACAGAATAGAACCAAGTTATCTGGCAGGGGGAGCATGCTTTGTTTATCTTCCATTTCATTAGCACCAGTCAATTGAGTTAATAATCAACACATAGTGCTAGTGATACTATCATGTAGTTCTCCAGCCTGGGAGTTTAAAAATACTGATGAGTAGGCCCTACCTGTGGAGATTCCAAGGCAACAAAATAGGTCTTGGTTGTATTCTGGGCATCAGGATTTTGAAATTAGCCCTGGGTGTTTCTAAGAGCTTCCCGAAATAAAAACCACAGCTCTGGTCCCTCTTGTGCTTTACAGGATGACAGAATATGGATATCATGGATGTTCGTGCCTTAGGTAAGGTAGAGATCATCTACTCTCCCCTCCCAGGCAGTTTCAGAAGTGAGCAAGCAGATCCCACAAGATTAAGAGAATGGATGCTTAACCATATGAGTTGGAGCTAAATTTCAGGTCTTCTGACTTCTAGGCCTCAGTCCTTTCCTGCCATTAAGTATGGTCTTCGGATAGCAGCCTCTCTTGGGAACTTTTTAGAAATGCAGATTCTGAGGCCATACACCTGACCGCCTGAATCTGGATTTTAACAACTTCCCCAGGTGACCAAATTCGCATTCTTTTGAGAAGTACTCATCTTCACCTTTGCTTAATTGCTATTTCTGAGAGTCTGGACTTTGTTTATCTCTGTATTCTCAATACATAGTACAGGGCCTGGGATTTGTTAGGTAATGATTTATTGCATTTTCACTGAATTTTGCTATAGAGTACATTAGACATACACTTTTAAATATTTTTGAATACATGAACTTGATTATACTTTCTACATGTGGTTCAACATTTCATCTTCATGATTTTTTTTAACTGAGACTATTGGTTATGTTGAGGAATAATACAGACATTTCAATTTGTACACAATTCTTAGCATATGTACCCCAAATCTAAACAGCCATTTATTGTAATTCTTTTTCAAACAGTTATTCTAGTGACTTTCCAGCTTAAATTTTGGAGGCAAATTTTCCTTAAGAAGATATCAAGTACCAAGGTCTTCAAATGTTACCAAGCTATTACATAAGTCCCACCAATTAAAAATGTATTACCATATATACAGTGTACTCAAATTTTTAGTCTTTCACAGCACTTTAACAAAATTATTAGGAAAACAGGACTACCACAACTAAAGATGTTCCAGAGTGCACACAATTCTGACAGGGAGAGCCATGATCACGGGCGTGGTTTTCTTTAGGAAACAATTCTACTACAAAACAACATGGGAATAGAAGTAATTTTAAATGTTCAAGACATTAAATGCAAGACTGCAACTCTATATTGCCATTAAGTATGTTTTGTATTAAAGGATATAAAAACTATCCCCCCATCTGTGGAATGTTAAGCTGACACCCAAGGCAGTCAAAGCCTCCTGTAATTCAACATCCCGCACTATTTTCTGGTCTTACCAAAAATAAACCACCAGCGGAATGATTTCACCTCTTAAAAATATTTATTTCCACTTTAAAAAAAAATGGAGTCCAGGTAGGATTCCTTCCTTCTTAAAAATGTTTCTAGAGCTGCTAAAAGACTTGCATTTTCAAAATGGTTGATAAAAATATTCCTCTGGATTGTACAAGAAGGGAGACCGGGACCCCTGATAAGACACGGTATAGGCTGTTAATCAGACTCGATCTTTCTCTCCCGCTTCAGCAGCGGCTGGACTCTCCTCAGTTTTAGTGTCTTTGTTTTCTGCAGGGAAACTTGCTTCACTTTCTTGGTTAGCCACTTTGGCCTGCTTTCCCTTTGCTCCTCCTTCCCTTTGGTTGTACTTTTTTGTCTGAAGATTTATCCTTTGCTGCTGCCTTTTTGGGCTGGTTTCCCCTGTCGCAGGAGCGGGTTTAGCTGACAAACACACAGATCTCGTCTTGGGCTCTTTCTTCCCTGCACCTTCGGGGCAGAGCTGACCTTCCCTCTTTGGCATCTTGGTGGCGGGCAGGGTACAGGCCCAGGCACCTGCTGGCTACGGTGCAAGCGAGGCCGCCTCTGCCGTGATGCTCCTCTAGCCCTCATTTTCATGACCTTTTACTGAATACTTATTTTGTACTAGGTGCTATAAAAAGTACTGATTTCAAGATATTTTCTAGGAGCTCACTATCTAATGGGGGAAGAGAAGAAGGATACACAGATGTGACGAGAGTGGGGTAAGAGTCCACTGTGTTTGCTAAGGGAGTATGAAGAAAGAACACCGGGCGAGGGTTTGAGTAGTCTTGGGGTTTTAAGGGCAAAGTTGACTCTCAATTATACCAGGAGTCAGGGGATGCATATGGGGGGATGTGGGCAGAACAATTCAAAGGACACTAGGAGGAGGGAGAAAGAGTAGGGATACCTCACCTGGTGTGTCAAGATAGAGGGAAAATTCCACTTCCAGGTGACTACTCTTGGTAATGCAATAAAAGGATGGCTAGAAGTGGAAGCAGGGAAGAGAAGAGCGTTCCTCTATTTCTTATCCACCTGGCTTTGGATGTAAATAAAAATATGTAGAAAACCAGGGGACAGATTAAACATTTTACAGCTTGGAAGTATTAATTGCAAGTAAACCAGGATAGGCATCGGAGCCCAGGATTTGGAGATCTTGGAATGGTGCTCTCTTGGTCTATAGGCTTAGAGCAGTCTAGTGTTCAGAATCAAGAGTAAACAAACAGCAGTCCTGTCCAACCCACAATCATCTGATTCTACTACCTTCTGTGTACTGTTCATCTTCAAATGAGGCTGTGGGTCTAGAGATGTGTTGTCGGCATGATAACTATTAGTTGCATCTGCCTGTTGAGTGCTTGAAGTACGGTTAGTCCAAATTGAGTTGTCTCCTAAGTATAAAATGTACTCCAGATTTTGAAGACATAAACGATGTAAAATATCTCCATTTTTACATTTTGTGGGTACATTAGGGATTAATATACATTTAAATCAATTTTTAGAGCCACCTGAACAAAAGTGAGACCCTGTCTCTACAAAGTATAGAAAAATCAATCAGGCATGACAGCACATTCCTGCAATCCCAGCTACTCAGGGGCTGAGGCAAGAAGATCACTTGAGCCCAGGGGTCTGAGGTCGCTGTGAACTATGATGATATCACTGCGTTATAACCACTGTGACAGAACAAGACCCTGTCTCAAAAAAAAAAATTATTTTACCTGTTTTTACTTTTTAAAGGTAGCTATTAGAAAATTTAAAATTTTACATGTGGCTTATATTATATTTCTGTGTGAAGAAATGGTCTAGACTATTTAAACCTGAAGATGCTACCAAATAATTACTTTTCTGTTCCACTCTGGAAACACACCCCCAATTCCATCTGTGGCTCCAGATGACTTGGAAATGATTTTAGCTTTTAAGTTGTAGAGGCTCAGTTTTGTAATGGCTCTGTCAAACTGGGGTAAAGCCAAATGAATTACAGGTAAAGTCTTGCTTTTATCAAATATTTAAAATTCTGTTATTTTAGGGTCTCTTAAACATCCCTGCAGTTATTTTTATTTCATGGTTATGCAGGTTTATGAAATGTCCAACTCTTTCCCTCTAAAGCCTGAATAAGATGCCATTGTCAAATACACTCCCTCTAATCTGTGTTATTTGACATATACTAGGTAGGCTAGAGCTTTAGGTTCTATTTTCACTTCAGGACAGATGTGAAAGTTCCAGTTAATGAGAGCATTGTGTAAGTGTTTGTGTTTCAGGAAGAAAAGGCTCCCTGAATCTACCTTAAAGCTTTAGCTATTCTGTACAGGGAATAAAGTGATATGCTCAAATTAACTGTGGCCAGGCAGATCCACATGATATGAATATAAATGTTTGAGTCCTGTTCAAATTAAGGTTCTTGGTATCAAGGAAAGCGCTTTTTCCCTAGGCAAGTCAAAATCACTGTGTTTCACTCGTCTCCTGTGACATACAGTATAGGATTTGCATTGAACTCAACTATGAGGTTTTATTCAACACACTTAATATTTGAAGGGAACTTCACTAGTCTGAAATTTTCAGCCCACATTTTTGGAGGACTTCATAAATCTTTCCCCTTTATGTCCAATGGTGATATTGTTGGTTGGAAATGATATGGAGGCTAGAATGTGAGTCTTAGAATCAAACAGCTTTCTATGCCTCACCATCTGGTGACCAGAAACAGGTCAGTTCATCATAAAACAACTTTCTGAAGGACTAATTCCTTGAATTGCTATTTCTCCAAAAATTACTTCTTAGGAAGTCAATTCACCAAAATCTAATTCCCCTACTGAACAGTTCGTGGAATGACCAATTTGCCAAATCACTGATTTAACAAAACTTCCCTTCCATTAGGCTTCTTATGCTTTGTAGCAAATCCTGTTGGAGCAGCTTTGGGGAATAATTTACAGTTTTCATTTAGTTGATTTTAGGTTTTCTTAGTTTTTGTTTTTCTGCAGTTGTCTTACTTTAAGTCAGGTGTCCTCAAACTACGGCCCGTGGGCCACATGTGGCCTGCTGAGGACATTTATCCAGCCCACCAGGTGTTTTTGCCGTTGCTGCCTATCCTGCTTAGCAGGCTACTCATCCCGGGGTCCACAGTCTGGCCCTCCAGTGGTCTGAGGGACAGTGAACTGGCCCCCTGTTTAAAACGTTTGAGGACCCCTACTTTAAGTAGTTGATAGGCTTTGGCTGAAATTCGCTATGTTCTAGGTTTTCTCAGAGCACTGGGCTGTGACTTTGGGGAATTATAAATTGCTTATTTCAAACCATAATGTCGTATGTGTCTTAAAATCAAGGAGTTCTTAAGTCATAAGGATAAGTTTCCGTTGTCCAATTAAATTTTTTTTTTTTTTTTTGGAGACAGAGTATCACTCTATTGCCCAGGCTACAGTGCAATAGCAACCTCAAACTCATGGGTTTAAGCAGTCTTCCTGGCTCAGCCTCCTGAGTTGCTGGGACTACGGGTGCCTGCCGCAACACCAGCCTATTTTTTTCTATTTTTACTAGAGATAGGGTCTTGCTCTTACTCAGGCTGGCCTTGAATTCCTGAATATTTGCTGGTCCCAGGAATCCCAAGGTGATATGCTCTTAATAATCCTAAGGAAAAACAAGTTGGTCTTATCTTGCCATGGATGGGGTGGGGGGTGGGTGGAGGAAAGGAAGGAGCTGTGTTGGTCTCTTGGCCTCAGTTCATCTCCAAGGAGGGCCTCCTCAGTTTCGGGCAGGATAGGGAGTGAGGGTTACCTGAGGCTGGCTGAGCCACTGCTGGAATCCTTACTAAGCATGATTGGCCTGTGGTTTCTGCCCCTCTGTGCTCTACCCTGGGCTCTTTTGTTCCTTATCAGTATTGTATATTTATTTCCAAACCTCAAATAGGCCTCTTTTTTAATCAAAAGGAGATAAGCATATACTTAACTGTGTTATGGCCTCTGAACATTTCTGTGCAAAGCAAGTCCTTTTTTTGACTGGAGCACACTTTACTTGTGAATTTAAATTAGAATAATAAATAAAAAAAACTTTTTTATAGAGCAGACCAAAAAGCTTCTGTTGAAAATAGCCAGTGCCTAATTTAAAATGCTGCAGAAAAACTCGATTCTTTCTTCTTGATATTTTATAATGTTAAGAGCTTTCCCCCCAAACACAGGAAAGTTTACAAATACACCGATTGTGCATCCAGGCAATACTGCAGCCTTAGAGGAACTGCATTTCCCTACATAATTTAAAGTCTATCTTCAGGACTTCTAAACAAAGTAAAACACACATATTTTCTTTACATTTCCATCTATAAAATACAGCACAAATCTCACTCCATTTACTCAGGGGAAAAAGAAAGAGATATCTCCATGCTCTGGGAACCACTGACAGAACATACTGCAATCTTTTCATTAAGTTCACACAAAATGAGGATTTAACGCATGGGCAAAACATTCCATCCCTGGAGGTTCCATTGCCCATAATCCCACCTTGAAAATAGCTCCATGTTAATTGTTGCAGCCAAGTGGACGCGGAGTTTACTGCTTGGCACCCCTGCTTTACAGATAACTAACTGCAATCACAGAAACCTTTGTTTTTCATTTTCTAATACTTCCCAAATCAAGCAAATATTTCATATATTCCTTTAAACCCAGAAAATCCATGTGGATCAAGCTAAACATTAATGCCGTCACTGTGTTTTGATCTTAACTATATGACTTTTAGAATATTTATGAGTACATATGCTCATAGGTGACACATCTACATATACTTTGCTTTAAAATAAATTTGACAACTGAAAATTCATATTTCCTAAACTGATAAATTGCAAATTGGTCATCCACATGACCAAAGAACTAGCTGAAGCTTCCTGTTAGTAACCATATCCCCAGTTAGTCTGAAATATGATTCAGTTTATAAGTATTTTATTCTCACTTTCCTCCTGGGACGCATTTATTGTTTAAAGTGAGGTGCACCTGGATGGAATGAAGGTTTACAAGTTCTGGCTTACCTTGCCCATGTCTGTGCCACAGGCTGTTAACTGCTGAAGACTTGCTTTGCCTAAAATCATCTACTTCAGCCATTTAATAAACTCAGAATGAGTGAGTTTTCAAAATAACCACTGGGGCATATAGGACACTCATTTCTTTAAAACAGTGAAAACAAGATTTCCTGCACAGTAAACCCCTCACTATTCCACACTTAACACTTTACAAGTAAGAAGAGCTCAGTTGTTTCAGGAGACTGTACACAGTTTGCGACTCTGGCATGGTATAAAATTCTGGCACGTGAACAGCCAGTAGGAGTAATGTGCCAACTTTGAATTGTTTACCGTTTTTATTACAGGTTCTAGGTTTCAGATGAACAGGAGTCTCCTATTGCTTTTATAGCAGGATATTAAATCGCAGCCTCTGGCAAGAGGCACCTGCCCTCTTCCTGGCGTGCTGTAGTCAGAGGTTGGCCATGTGATACTCTACTGTGATGTATATTTTGTGCTTTGTTCTGCATGGGGATTTAAACATTGGGGAACACAATCTCTCCCTGAAGGTAGGCAACCCATGGTGTCAGGTCTTGATAAAGCCTTCACACTGCAGTACTAAAACTCAATGTGGTGGGGAAGTGCCTGCCTTCCACACAGTATTTTCAGTGATAGAAAGAAATAAAGTTTTATGACCATCGCAGACAAATGTATATAATATCTCCTTGCCTTTGGGTGGAGATTACCCCATAGATTTTCCGTCCTGGCAGGCTCCTGTACTGACCACATAGTGTGGTCTGTTTATCACTGACTAGTGTACGGAGAATTACTCAGGTATGTGTGCAGGATCCTTGCTTGTGCTTTGTGGGTGGGTCAGTATATTCTCCCATACAGTTGAAATTAGGAGTATTTGAAGTAATTAACAGCCATTGGATATACCTTTGATCTTTTTTTTGGCCGGGACTGGGTTTAAACCCGCCACCTCCGGCATATGGGGCCAGTGCCCTACTCCTTTGAGCCACAGGTGCCACCTGATATACTGTTGATCTTTATGATTTATTGATGAACAATAAGATTTCAAAAATTGAAATAAACAAGTAGAGCAGGTTTGTTTTTCTAATTTCTGTTCATAGCAATGCCCAAGTTTGTCATTAAAATAAAAGACACAAAGCCAGGTGTGGTGGCTCATACCTATTATCCTAGGACTTCGGAAGGCTGAGGATGGAGGATGGCTTGAGTCCAGGAGTGCAAGACCAGATGTAGTAAGAGGGAGACCTCTGGCTCTACAAAGAATAGGAAAATTAGTCAGGTATAGTGCTGCGTGTCAGTAGACTGGCCCCTGGGGAGGACTGGAGAGGAAGAGGCAGGAGGATTGCTTCAGCATACAAGTTTGATGGGAGCTATGATGACATCAGTGCACTCTAGCCTGGGTGATGGAGTGAGACTTTGTCTCAAAAAATAATAAATAATAAGAATTTGAACATCTTTAGTTTGATAGTGTTATGTGAGTTTCATGTTTATGGCCTATCTCTTGAAGGTCCATCTTCTAGAATTGTCTAGCTTAGCTCAGTTAAATCTATTAATACATAATTGTAGAACTATGGATGGATGGTTTCTTGAAATGTGATATACAGGCTGTCCATAAAGTTTGTATGCAATTTGAAATAGACAACTGTTTTAAATTGCAGGTCTTAAGTTCTCCACTTACTCATTTGATTCTGAAATCACCTCTAAAACATTCTTGCCAAATTGTTATTATATTTCATACAATTGTGCTTCAGTTATAATCAGTAACCCCAAGATTGGTCGGCTAGTCCAAATGGCAAACAAACAATATCTTCTCTGCCCCATTCTCAGAGTGCTGCTTACCCACTGGGTTAAGAGGATGTTTAGACATCTCCTGAACCAAGGGAGAGGTCACTAAAAAAGGTCTCTTATTGATGCTAAGTTGAGGGTATAGAACTTAATTTTAGGTTTTTAAACACCTGATGACCTGATGTTCCCTTAGCATTTAGGCTTTTGTTTCTGACCTCCTCAGAATCTCTGTTAAAAGAGGTTCAGTTACCACAAGTTAATAATTGAAATTAGAGATGGTGAAAGAGGCAGTGGTCTGCTAAGGACATCCATCTGGCCGCCTGAAATCAGCCATAGAAGTATTTACACCACAGATATTGTCAAATGATTTAAGTCTCCCTCACACTAGCTAATTGTTAAAACATTTACTACTGCATAAGAGATGTTCATAATTCAGTATTAAAGGAAACAGTAGGTGAAATGCATTCCAGATTACTCTGCCTTAAAGAAACCAAATGTATTACGAAGTTCTGACTTTTAAAAATAACATGAAGGTAATGTAGATCATTCTGAGAAAAATGAGATACCGAACCTTAAGCTAGAGACGATTATAAAAACTCTCTGTTAAAATGATTTGTTCTTTTGGGGGTCAGTTCTTAACTTCTTTAAGAATCTTGGAAATTTAGTTAGATAACTTGCAAAAAGCCACTATTCTCTACCAATATTGTACACGGTGGAAGCACTGTGTAGTTTTGGATAACTGATCCCTGAATTGAAAGTCTCTGGGTTGACACGCAGAAGCATTATACGAAGTAATGATACCCATTTTTTAAAAATCTGTGATTACATATGGATGTGATAATCTGTAGCAGCACTATCAGATAAATAATACATATTTAAAAAATTTCTGTAATTACATGTTTACCCGATAGGCCAGAACGACTCTGTCCCAAGGAGCTGTTACAGACTGAGTAAATAATACATGTTTTAAAGTCCATAATTACATATGTAAACGATAGACTATCGAGTAAATAATGCACATTTTAAAAAGTCCATAATTACATATTTACATGATAGTCTGTAAATTCTGTAATTACTTATTTACACAATAGACCATAACAGCTGTTACAGTCTATTATGTTAACTCTCATAGAATTATATTATGGATTTTTAAAAACACCATAAAGAACCTAAGGAATGGAATGATAGAAACCTCCACTTACTGGAGCTCTCTCAAAAGAGGAAGATTTCATGTTCACATAAAACTTATGACTAATACTCAGTTGATAATTGCTGACTTAAAATTATTTGTAAAAATATAGGTTAAGCAATCATAGGATGAGGAATAAGCTGGGTGGTATAGACTAGGCCAAGTTCTGCCCCATTTACATAGGTCAGACTTCTTTTTTCGTGGCATAAATAAAACACTGTATGTAACTTTTATGTTTCTTAGCCTTCTCATAAAATAACGGTGAAACAACAATTAAAATTGTAGTTGTGTTCTTTCTGTATTAAGTACAGTCGAAAATCCTACAGTCTGTACGTAACAGTAGGATGTGGGGATGCATCTACATAGGTTATAGATAGTGATAAACGGATGCATTTTTGTGTTTTTCATGAGAATTATGGTTGCTTTCTTGACCTTTTAAGGGTCCTCATGGATTAAGGACTCATACGGTACATTTTACATCTCAGCTTCTGAATTTATTCTAAAGTTAAGTACTAGATCAATGAAACTAAATGAAACTTCTGTCCATAATGACTACTAAATAGCAAGGTTAAATCAAGCAAGTGAGAATCTGTCATTTAGTGATATTGGACCATATATTCTTAGTAACAAAACATAGTGTGGAAGAAAAATTTGATTCTCTTTGTTAGATGTTACTTTATAAGATATTTGACAGCTTGAAATAAGTGAGTGCCTGATTTTAAGACAGCTGTTGAACAAAAATTAATCTTCACATTTCATAAAATTTGTTTTCACTTCACATTTGCGCTATAAACGCCTGGCATTTCTCAAGAATATCATGATTGTGTTTATTTAAACAAATTTTTTGAATGCAACTCTTGATAAGAAAGGTTTTATGTTAGGACCCAATACACACACACACACATTGTGTGTATACCTATATATCTATATATGTATATAATAGATGTATATATTTGTGCACACATATATACACAAAAAACCTTTCACAAAACCATATATACCCTTATAAAAAGTCATGTACTCTGATACCCATTCTATTGTATTCTATTTCATTTTGTAAAAATGCTGATTCTAACTCACCATATTGATTTCTATCCACAAATGGACCTCAACCTGCAATTTGAAAACCACTGATTTAGACAATGCTTTCTTTCCTGGAGTACACAGGTATATATTTTTTCTTTATAATAGGTAGATTGGATTTTGAATGGAAGTCTTCAGCTGTTGGATCATATTGTGTAGACTGACAAAGGTTAACTCATTCATGAGTCCATAAATGTACAGAGTGGCCATAAAATTCATGTACAATTTAAAACTGACAACTGTTTTATATTGCACACAAACTTGATGGCCACCCTGTATAAACAAGATATAATTTTTCTCATCTATATCTCTAGTATTAAAGATCCTACAATACAGTATTCTAGTATATATTATTCAAGAGTTGTGGTCCTTGGGAGTACAGTGTTATTCCTAGCACTCTGGGAGGTGAGGCTGGTGGATTCCTTGAGCTCAGGAGTTTGAGACCAACCCGAGTAAGAGCGGGACCCCCTTTCTACTAAAAAATAAAAAACTAGCCAGGCATCATGGTGTTTGCCTGTAGTCCCCGCTACTTGGAAGGCTGAGGCAGGAGAATCTCTTGAGCCCAAGAGTTTGAGGTTGCTGTGAACTGTGACACCATGGCACTCTACCCAGGGTGACGGTGAAACTCTGTCTCAAACAAAAGAATTGTGGTTGTTACCAAAGCTGTAGAATTATTCAGTGGGAACTGCACAAAGTGGTACAGCAGATGCTCAGAATGTCCTGTGTGGGCTTTGTTGATGTTCCCAGTGCAGATTCAGAAGCAGAGGAAAAAAAAAAAAGAAATAATAACCTATCAGAAAGAACATTTTATAGGCTTTTTGTGGTGAGAAAGGCCTTAAACAATAAAATTTTTATAGAGTATTGAAGTAGGTCTGAATTTTAGTATATGAATTCATTTGATCTTAAGATCCCAAATGAAAAATTCATCATTAATTTGTAAATAAAGTCAAATATTTAGAAAATTATTGTTTTGCTCCTTTTCCATTATATATGTTAATTTTTACTAAAATAAAGTATGCTAAGATTCTTTGTGACATACACACCTATGTGTATATGTGTGTGTTCAAAAAGAAGCCATTCTTCAAATTGTATAATGGAGTGTCTAAAATTGGTAAATATTCACTAGCCACAAATATCTAAACTCTACACCAGCGGCTATTCTCTTATCTTGTCAATACTTTACATTTGGTGACCAGACAGAATAAAAAGAATTTGTGTAAGTGTTCCCAAGTGATCTCTGTAATGTTCATAACTATCAGCTCAGCGGGAAGAATATCTTCAGAAGACAGAAGTCTGTATTTGTCAATTCAGTCATAATTTCAAATACATATCATACTCAATCTTTTATTTGGGTTTTAAAAAATCTCATCTGCTTTTGTTTTCTCCACGACTTTCTCTGTGTTCCTGTGAGCCCTGCATCTGCGCCGCCTCTCAAGCTCCTGAGTCCCTCCCTCTCCTCCACTCTCCCTGATCTGTCCAGTAATTGGTGGGACCACACTTACAGTGCATCTTCCAAGGGTACATGGGAAATTTACTAGGTGTAGAATATAAATGTCTTAACACAATAACTAAGAAAATGCCGTCAAGGCTACGTTGACCAGTTTGATGAAAGCATTTCACATTGTATGTAAAACCAGCACAGTGTACCTCATGATTGCATTAATGTACACAGCTATGATTTAATTAAAAAAAAAAAAAGGAAAAAGGAAAGACTACAATGTTTTCCATCTCCATTGCCATTTTCTACATTTGGACCCTCCCTGATTTCTCCACCTCTGGAGAGTCCTTGCTTTCTCCAGTCAACCTCTGTTGCTGTATCTTTGACACTGCTGTTGGTGCAGTTCTTCTAAAAATCAGCTGGTGAGCATGGCGGCCCTCTGTGGACAGGTCTCTTTCCCTTTGCTTTCCTGTGGAGGGAGCAGCACCACCTCCAGGAAGGTGCCCCTGAGTCCCCAAAGCCCCTTGAGTGGTCCAGCTCTGTCAGAGCTCTATCAAACTGACTGCATGCTTCCCTCTCTTCCTCATAACATTTTCCTTCTTAAAGGGAATGACTGTCTTCTTGGCAGGACATATTAAGAGCTCAATAAATATTTTTGGAATGATTAGATGGCAGCACCACTGTCTCAAAACATTAACCTCCAATTCAGGCTAATAGTTTCCAATTAGACATGTTCCAGGAAAAAAGGAGATAGGGGCCACAGAAATAGGAGATACATCTCAGGGAGGAAAGTTTCCTTTTAAATTACTGACTCCATCAGAAACTGTGTGGATCTAGAATCCAGACTCTGAATCTCCTACTTCCATCATGAAGCCTTGTTGCTACTGTAGTAATTACTTCAAAGACGTTAGAGTTTTAAGAAAGAGACTAAAATCTGCTCTCTTCCTCACTGTTTCATAGTTACTCATAAATTATTTCCACATTGCCTGTAGCAGCTTTTTCGCAAACTCTGTCCACAAACTGATGTTGCAGTTTTAAAATATTGAACACTTATTTAAAAGGAAAATTTGTTTAGCCATATTCTGTAACTAAGAATGGACATCATTGTGAGTCCTTTCTGCCGGAGGAATTTCCCTCTTGCTCTTCTGAAGTTTTGGAAGTTTGTGATTTAATAGCAAATGATGGCATCACTTGCCTGTTGTAATGCCGAGAATGTGTGTGTCAGAGAAGTTATTTATTTTATATGCATTTGTTTTCTTTTTTATTATTATAATGGAATTTGAAGACAGAGATAGATTTCCTCCCTGCAGTGCTAACTACAGAAGGGGTTAGCGTTATGGAATGTCATTCGACTGGCTCTTATAATGATAAATATTTCCACGGCAAAACCTACTGTGAACCTGTCTCTATGCTCTAGAAATTTCTCTCCGCCTTGGCTACTATTTTACCTCCAGAGGAAAGCAGAGAAAATATAGTAGATTACTTCTAAAAACTTGTCAGAAATTAAATAAAACTCAGGTATTTAAAGCACATCTTTCCCCTTTTATTATTCTGCCACCACTTAGGCAGTATGAAGATTTTTTTTTTTTTTGGCCCTTCTTATTCAAAGCTGATACTCTTGGTGGTGCTATTGTCCATTTATAAATATGTCTTGAAATGCGGGGTGTGTGCCAGAAACATCCCTAAGCTAGATCTTTTGTCTCCTGACCATTTATACGTTCGTTAAAAATATCATTGGGCACCCCTCATTGGAAATGTAAAAATGAACACAAATTCTGGCCTCAAGGAGTGCAGAGTCTAAGATGTGTACATAAAATGACAAACGTGAAGACGACTCTGACCACTTCTTGCCAGCACCAAGTGTGAGTCATTGCCATCTTCTGCTTACATAACTTCAGGGCCCGCTAATTGGTCTCCTCAGTCTGATTTCTAACCCACTCCAGCTATTCTCAGCACAGCACTCAGAGGCTCCTTTTGTACTAAAAGTCAGATGATGTCACTCCAGAGCTCAGAACTGTAATGGCCTCTATTTCAGCCCCATAACCTGCCCCTTGAGCTCCCGTATGAAGACCCTGACCCCATTTCCTGTTCCCCTTCCCCTCCTCCACTTCCCTGGAGCCACTCTGTTCTCTTTGCTGTTCTTTAAAAACACTAGGCGTGTGTCCAGCTCTTCCTGCTTCCTGAAATGCTCTTCACCACAGATCTATGCCACTAACCCCCTCACCTTATTCAAGTCTTTGCTCCGATTTCACCTACCTTTTCTTTTCATTTCAGATTAATATAGGGGTACCTACAATTGGGTCACATTGTTTGCATTTGTTAGGTAGCGTCCCAGTAGATTTCAACTACCTTAACCAGCGTATTAAAAGTTGGACTGCCCTGCACTACCTTCTCTTTGCTCTACGTTTCCTGTTTCAAGGAACCTATCACCTTTTAAAAACCCTGTGATTTTTTTTTTTTTTGAGTATTTTGTCTATTGTTTGCTGTCTGCTTCCCCCAAAATAGCTCCAGAAGGCAGAGCTCTTTCCTAATGTTCCCTGATGGATCTGAAGCTCGTAGAAGAGGGCCAGCCCATAATCAGTGCTCAGGGAAGATTGGTTCAATGAATGAAAAGATGAGTGAGAATTGCAGCTAGAACATTATTCACATTTGCAGGTGAAAGAGATTTAGTCTAAGAGGAGGGGCCTGGGAAGGTGTCAGTGAAGGTTAATCTGAGTTGAGTTTGGACACATGCAAATACACTAGCTTGGTAAAACTGCTCATTATTTAAATTTTTTTTTTTTTTTTACCTTTACTATTGTCTTATAATCCTTATTCATAAGACTTTTGTTAAAGCCAATAAGAGATACGTTGAAGAAAGGATTATGAGTGTAAGGAAACAGGAAAGGAGCTGTAAAATGGGGAAGAGAGTCCACCTTTCACCCTAGTGTGGATAATGGTTCATTTTGTTCTGTAGTCTAATCTCTCCAGACAAAAGGGGTGGGGGAGAAAAGAAAAATTATCGTGGCTGTCATAGTAAGTCCGTCACCTTCCCCCATCCTTTCAGAATCATCTCCGAGACATGCTGTCCTCAAAGACGACTTCTATTTAACTAAACACTCATTCGATCCAATGCTTTAAAAAAAAATGCTGTCATTGGGATGCTTTGCAGCTCCTTGGCTTCTCTTTGATATATTTAGAGAAAAAACAACCACGTGAGTATTCACATCAGATAGTTAACCAGTGTACGATGATGCTAACAACAACGGAGTTTAGTTTATAGGGAAACTTGAAAGTGTCTCCCTGATTTCTGCCTTCTTTTATTTCTTTCTTGAACTGCTCAAAATGAAGCTTTTACAGCAATACCAGAAGTTCAATACTAAAATGACTGGAGGCCAGGCTGAAAATTAAGCAGCACAGAACTAAGGAACAACATGAACTACGATTCTCAGGGCTGCTTTGCTAATTTTGCAAGCTACTGTTGCTAAGGTACTGGTTTTCTCTGCGTGCTCCCGTCTTGCTCTTTGTGGACCACACTCCAGCCAGGCTTTTATACTTGTCATTCTATTGAAATTCCCCGTACTCATCTTTGACATCTCAACAGCATCGGATGCACTTGAAACACTTTCTGGGCTAGTATTTCTGGACATCATACCTATGGTTAAGCGCCTACCTCACTGGTCTCTCTCCTGAGTTTTTTTTGGCTGGATCCTCCTCCTCAGTGCCACTGCAACATGCTGGTGTGTTCTGGATCCCGGTCTTCTTATGTCTTGGTTTCTGGATCTGCACCCACTCATGAGGTGACCACACTTACGCTTGTGGCTTAGATACCCTTTATGTGCTAATGACCTCAAGCGTTCTTCACTCTCACCTGCCTCACCTCTACCCTCCAGCTGCTTATCCTTATCTAATAGGCATCTCAAAATCAACATATTCACACAGAACACTTGGTTTCCACTTAGCTTTCCTCTGCAGACCTCTTCCCCCACCCCAGTCCTCTCCATCTCTTTAAATGCTGCCACCACCATCACCATTCATCTGGAGGGTTAAAGCAAACCCTTGACTCCTCCGAGATTCCTTTCTTTCGGACTGCACATTCACCTGTGAGCAGTGGTCGCTGGCTCTATTGTCATAGCATACCCCGTATTTGACCCTTCCCAGTTTCTGCATCCCACCAACTCTTCTCATTTCTAGGCTCTGCTGTCTGAGTTAGCCTCAAACTGGTTTTGCTGTTTTGACAATTGTCCCCATACAGTGCATTCTCAACCAGGCAAGCCAGTGAAATTGTTGATAGGCTGGATCAAAGAATGGCACATCTGCTAATGAGTTCCCGCACACTTGTAATACAATCCCAAGCCTTTCATGGCTCCCGGGGCCCCTTATGGTTCAGCCCCTAATTCCTTCTCCAGCCTCATTGCTAGTCCCTCTTCCCATCAGCCTCAGGACTCCATCCCACTGGCTCCTTGCAGCTCTTCAGACCTTACACAGCCTCTGCACCTGCGGGCCCCTTGTCCTGGATTGCCTTTATCCCAGGTAGGCACCGTGGCTTCCTCCCTTCCAGTGTGGTGGCCTGCATTGTCCTGATGTCACCACCTCTGGGAGAACATCCTTGCGCCCCCCCACCCAACACAGCACCCTGCCCAGGTCACTTTCTCTGCTTTGTTTTTCCCCATGGTAGTTATCCCTCTTAATTGATTTTGGGGTATGGTGCCTGCCTCACCACTATAATATGAGGCAGGACTTCTGTTCCTCTCTGCCTGGCACACAGTAGGCACTCAGTAATTTTTCAGAAAAAAATGAATAATTGTAGAATGAATATAAATTAACTCTGATTTGGTTCATTTACTTTTGCTTCCCTGGTTTTCCTTATTTCTACTTTCCTTAGGAAAAACATGTTATGTTAACCACTCTGCATGTCCTCTGGAGGGTGATGTTTTAAAAAGTTCTATTAACCGGAAAACAGTATACATGGTTCTGGGAAACTTTAAAAGTATTCACTGAAAAGTGTAAATCTTGATCCATTCACACCCTCTGTCTGGCATATTAATTTAAGATAATTCAGATACTGGCTATAGTTTAAAAACCAAAGGAAAAAAAATGTTCTTTAGAGATACAAATACCCATCAAAGCCAAATACAAAAAGCACGTGAAGCAGAGATAAATGCCACAATGTGAACAGTCAGTGCTTTCTGCATAATGTTTATTAAGTCCATAAAGACCTGTGACACTAGATCTGTCATTTCCTGTTTGTGGTGACCTCATTCCACCTGTAGTCCTTAGGCAGGTCAGCGTGGAACTAGGCTTTTGGATGCATATTAGTAGGAGGCAGCAGAAGATCATGGAGATTAAAAATAAAGTGAGAAGTGAAAGCAGAGCAGCCGCACAGGGGTGAGTAGCCAAGCATCTCTGCACCAGTGACCACAGAAGCCAGAGGGACCACTGGATTCCCAGGCTCCCAGCTGCTCTTCTCCAGCAGGGCGTTCACCTGCAGGCAAGGGTCTGCCCGCCTTCCCGTGCTGGGCTCCGCATTGATTAACCAGAAATTATGGCACACTCTCCAGTTTTTTCTAGCCCACTGGGGTATACGTCAAGCTGAACAACTAGGACAGTCATACCTTCAAGGATTGATCTTTCCCTGATGTTTTGGCTGTTCTTTGTGTCTATGTGCTATTAGGAAATTCTCAAAGGAGAGTTCTGACTAATAGCAAAGTGGACCCACATGGAAATTTCTCTCAGAAAAACCGCTTTCCCTGGAGGAATAATTTACCCGTAGCCAAGGCAGGTGATTCTGTAGTCCCTGCACCTGACTATGAATGTACGCGATGTGGAGCATCCTGCCCACGTGTATGTTATTTAAGGAACTGAGGGTTTTAAAGGCAACAATTTATTTAATTTAAACTAATCTGAGGGGCTGGTGGAGGGGGTCATTCTGACTGCAAACAATGAATTGTGAAATTTTTAAAAAGCACAATTTATTTTCACTCACAAAAACTAGCAGCTAACAACATTTTGTCAAGTAGAGATCCTGCCAGATCAAAAAGAAGAATCGTTTGTTACTAGTACACGGTTTAGGTACTAATGAAAGAAGCCACAGGACTACACAAAGTTGTGTTGGATTAAGGGGATTAATATATATGTTCTCCCTAAAATCTTATTTTTGGGATTGATTGATATAGATCAATTCTAACTATTTCTCAATTTTCATAAATTTAGAATTATAATGGACAAAGGTAATTTTTAAGCTATATGTTTGAACAAATATGGGACATATAAACTGAAAAAGTAGGGTGAGAATGTTTGAAATTGAAAGTATTTTGGAAAATCTGGGCTGTGCTGCTGCCCCAACTATAAGGCACATGGTTGGTTACAGCCCGGGACCAACTCCCTTATGTCTGCAGGCACGGAAACAAGGCCAAGGACGTAATCCTGTTCAGTTATGATAAAACTTCTGATGGATATAGGTGAAACTAAGTTTGAATATAATTCATTCAAAACAGTGTTTGAAGATGTTTTGACTGATCTTCCTATTTGGCAGAATGATAGTTGACTTTGATATATTTACAAACTTGTTCAAAGTCTTCCTTAGATATATCCATGGGCTTATATAAAATTTACATAACAATTAGTTATGCAGGGTTTTTTTAAAGTAATTCCATCTGGTTTTTAATTCAGTTAATACTAATCTGTCATGATGCATTCATAGTGCCCTTAATTTTTATTCTTTTATGTTGGATATTTTTATGTTTCCTTTCAAACTCTGGTCTTTTTTTAGCCTCATTATATATATGTTTGTTGTTTTGAAATGGGTATGTTTGAAATTAATTAAGCACTTGTTTTCAGATATTTTCTTATGTTGTAATAACTGTAAGATTAAATTGGAGAGCAAAAATAAGATTTAGTTTAGAATGACTGCAGTCTATGGCTACAATAAATTTTGAATTCATGTTCAAATGAGTATGTTTCATCAGTAGTTTAATAAGCTCCATACATTATTCTTTTATGCCACATGTTTTAAGCAAATTAGGCACAATAATGTATGTGTTTGAAATAAAGCTTGATGTTGATGCAGAGATGGTCGGGGACTTCATATCAATTTTTTAATATTTAGTTCTTATGTAGTTCTGAAATTTGGAAGAATTTTGCATTTGTACAAGCCATGAAGAAATTTGAATTGTTAAAACAATTATTCTTTCTCTTACTTCTGTGGAAATTAAATTTAAAAAAAAAGACTTTGTTAATTCAATACTGTACTATGCCTGAGGCTTTAAATACACAAAAGTCAGTAAAATGAAAGTGATGGTTCCTAGAGCAAGTGTAATTCAGCCATATTGCACATATATATTAAAGCATAAAAGTTAACACCATATGTACAAAATACCACATGGGCCCATTTGTGTCACCACTGATAAATGCGCAACTCCTATAGGAGCTGTGAGCTCTTACAAGAGCCCAAAATCTGAATCCCAGATATGAGAGAGGTTTAGGGGCAGTTGGGGGAATACTACTGTATGTCTTCTGTACATTTTAAATTTCTACCAGAAAGCTGCTGAAGCTGAAATTTCATTAGGGAAACAATACTAAAACTCCTAATTCTTACAACCACAGATTTTTTTCTGTTATAAATTCAGTATCCTCTTTGCCATTTATGGGTCTTTGCTGGTCACTTATTAAATTGTTTTTAACAAATATGTTGAGAATTTACTAGGTGCCAGATTGCCCTAGGCACTTGCATCCTTAGCAAACCAGACAATAATTTTTACCTTTGGGAAGCTTACGTTCTAGTGAGGATGGGCAGACAGTAAACTTAACTAACAAGTACATTATAAAGCAGGTTAGGAGGTGATACGTGCATGAAGAAAGAAGAAGAGGATAAGAGGCAGCCTGGAGGGTTGGTGGATAAATTGCAGTGTATTAAAATAGGGGAAAACATGAGAAAAGGCTGGAAGGAAGTAAGGGAGTCAGCCAAGTTCACAGGCACAAGATGGTTTCAGGCAAGGTAAACAGCTGGAGCAAAGATGGAAGTGTGTCTAGCATATTTGAGATACAGCCTCGGTGTGGCTGGAAAGGCAGTAGGAGATGGTATCAGAGAGTGAACCGAAGGCTGGATCGTGATGGGCCATTGTTTGGATTTTGACTTGCTTTTGAATAAAATGGTTGAATCCCAGGGTTTTGAGCAAAGGAGTGACTTGATGTTACTTTACTTTTAAAGGCTCACTCTTGCTTTTGTGTTGAGAATAAACAGTATAGACTGGGCATGATGGCTCATGCCTGTAATCCTAGCACTTTGGAGGCCGAGGCTGGAGGACCACCTGAGACCAGGAGTTTGAGTTCTGCCTGGGCAAGAGTGAGACCCTGTATCTACAAAAAATAGAAAAATTAGCTGGGCATGGTGGTATGCACCTATAGTTCCAGCTACTCGGGAGGCCGAAGCACAACAACTGCTTGAGCTGAGGAGTTTGAGGTTGTGGTAAACTATGATGATGCCACTGCACTCCAACCTGGGTGACAGAGTGAGACCTTGTCTCAAAAAAATAAATGGACAAACAGAAAGATGAACAAAACCGGTACAGGGACTATGGTAATAGTACAGGTCTTTAGTGGAGATTAAAAACAATCCAGCTTGAATGGCTGATTCTGCTGAGTGCAGAAGAGTTGGGAAGAGATGTGTACAACTGCCTCCTGGGAGCTGGAATGAGCCAGCGCCAGGCACCCCTGGGAAAGAGAAATTTTATTTTGTCTTAAGATAAAAAAAAAGCAGCTAATTTGTATATCTTGAAGGGAGTAATCTAGTAGAGCTAAAAATTGAGGATGTGGGTGATATAGGGGAGAATTTCTGAGTGAAATTTCCCAGAGCAGGTGAGAAGGAATGTGATCCAGTGTACAGGAGCGGGAATATGCGTAGTTCGTCTGTGTCCACAGCAGGAAAAGCTGAAGCATGTAGTGAAGGCTCTGTAGGTTGTTCTGGGGTCAGGGGCCTGGATGGTTTTTGTACCAAACACAACTCCACTTAAAATGAATGAGGTTTAAGAAATCATGAATTTTTGGATGGCTGCAGAAACCTGATGGGACTAGCTGTTAGTTGAGCCTTGTGAGGAATTCACCTCTTTGCTCTTGAGTTTAATTCTAAGCTTTTCTGTCTCTGGAGAATGACTTTCTTTCCTTATTTTGACATGGTCCAAATTTGACTTCCCAGTTCAGGTGTCTGATTGAGAGAAGCAAACTGCAAGTGAGAGACTCTATGAGCCTCGCTTGTGTCAGTCTCCACTTCTGGTTAAACAAGCAAGAGCCACTGGCTAGTTAACAGCAAAAATTCACTTTAAGGGAAAGGGGAGGTTCTCTGGGCAGGATGGTGCTCAGGATGG
Organism: Galagoides demidoff; assembly: GCA_963574575.1. NCBI lineage: Eukaryota > Metazoa > Chordata > Mammalia > Primates > Galagidae > Galagoides > Galagoides demidoff. Next base: position 30,737 of record CAUYQV010190049.1, read on the forward strand.
AAAGATATGCATCTTCAATATGTATTGAATGAAAATATTCTGTGTCATTCATTCATATTTTTCATTTATTTAACGACTAATTATTAAAGTGCTACCATATTCCAAGTATTGTGGTAGACAAGGGGGCATGTGAAGATGAAAAAGAAGTATCCTTCTCCCTATTTTAAGAGTGTTTTCATTTTTCTAAAGTGTTTTCAGTCTTCATCATTATGAAAGTGGTGGTGGTGATAGGACTTGCAGGTGATGTCTTAGGGATCAAATGCTGAGAAAGTTTTGTACAGTGAGTTTTAGTCATTTGTCCAAAGGCATCATGTACCTACAAGGCATTTGTTCAAACTCGTTTTTTGCCACTTTAATCTCTTATTAAAAAATTATTTGCAGTAATTTTTTATAGTTAGTTTCATAGATTATTTGGTTTTGGTGAGACGCATGGATTCATTGCTTTTACGCACTAAAAGGTTGTATTACCTCATGCTGATACTTAAATAATCTTCCATCTAATTTTTTAAATCATACTATAACATGGGTACATTGTTAAAGCCTTCAACAGAAGGGAATAAAATGAAAGTTAAAAGTCTGCCTGTGTGAGCTGATCTCCCTTCAAATTTCTAGCCTCGTGTCACAGAACGAAACACCACAAACCATTTATGTGGTCTTTGGGGTATTTTAAATGTATATTTATTATATTTATACACATATAGGCATGGTCTAGTCTTATGATTGAAAAGCACTTGACGTTTGTTCTTTGCAATCCCCTGCATATATTTCTACTTTAAGAATCTTTATTGTATTGGGGTAAGAAATATCTTAAATCCCAAAGACTAATTTTCTCCTCTAACAGACCTGAGATACAGGGTAACTCTGGGTAACTCTATTTTTTTTTTCTTGTAATAATAATCTCATTTTGCTGAATTGTGTTTTGGAGAAGTTATGGGATATGTCCACGGTCACATAATTAGCAAATAACACAAATGAGATTCAAACCCACAGTCACCTTGTCCTAGACACTAGTGCCTCTCAAACATTCTTGCCTCTTAATCATGTACTCTATTCTTTTTCCATGCATTTTTAAAAAAACTCTTCCTTTTTGGAACTTTTACAAACCTTGTTATGATGCCTGTTGGTAAGAGAGGTGTCACCTCTGAAATTTTATGCTCTCCATGGTAAACAAGTTTGCCTTTTTAATTTAAAACTTTTTATGTTTCCATAAACGCAGAACATTTTGTGATTCAGGCTCTGGGATCTGATTATTTCAAAATCTAAGTATTGGAGCTGTTTTCCTGAAAGATATTTTCTTTTACGGTCTTTAGTTGCCAAAGTCAGTTGACAGATTCGCTCTCACATCTTCCAATTAAAGCAACAGGTAATGGTCTTGGAAATTGGAGATGCTTCTTTTTAAGTGTATTTAAAACCAAATATTCTAACAAATAATTTCTCTGTTGGCTGAATACTTGAGACCCAGCTTTGATATGTTTGTTCCCTTTAAGAAAATAGTACCCTCTATTTCCAGGGCTGGAAAATATCACTTTGATTTCCTTTGATTTGAATTCTGCAATTGTGATTGCAGGTAGAGAAAATAAGGGAAAGAGTATAGCTTTTTTTTTTAGTATTTTGAGAAGTTGGCCTTGTTTTTCTGTTCCAGCCTGTAGATTATGGGACTCTCTAAAACCCATTATCAGTAAATGAATACTTATTTTTAAATGACATTTTCTGTACTCTCTGTCTTTATTGTAGTTCAGTTTTGGTTTTGTTTGTCTTTAGATAGGACGCTGAGATGCAGTATTTTGGAAACCTAGTTACCTGCGTGGTAAGGAAAATGCACCTGCCTTAATAGATAATGATAAAATATTAACTTGGGCAGATAAAAAATAAAAACTAATAGCATTGCAGAAATTTCAGTGGAAGTGAAAATATCTGTTAGGGAGAACAAACCATGTCAACTTAGCTTGTTGCCTTCTCTCTTGCTTAGCTGCTGTGCTCCTCTGACTCCCCCATGAGTCAGCCGTATTGATTGAGCGCCCACCATATTTGAAACAGCAGCAGAAGTGCTGAGGGTGGATACAAGAGAACTAGAAAGTAAGGATGGTTACCGGGAGGAATTTATAATCTAGTTTCCTTTGTCCTCTGGCTTTCCCACCTGATCACTTTCTTGGTTTTATTCCATTTAATTTTTCACTTTCTGGGGTCTTTAAACATTATATATGACTGCCATATTCCTTTTTTTTTTTTCCAGTTATGTAATCTTTATTTCACGCAGGAGTATAATTCAGAAATTTTCATTTCTACTTTTTTTAATACAAACCAATGATGTGCAACTATGCAGAATAAGACCATAAATATTTTAAAGACAATTTTATAAGTGTTCATAACACTGTAGATATGTAAATACATGTAGCAAATACATAACTGTAAAGTCCTATAGGCCTAGGGACAGCTATGTGTTTCAGTAATCAAAGTGAACATTTGTATATACTCTAGGTTAAAATGATCAAATTAAGTGGTATTACTGATTAAACATCCCATGGTTATTAATATATATTTATTCTTACCCATTTTAATTACAGTTAATTTTAAGGACTAATTACAATAACATTTGACAGCTTTAATTAGACTCCATCCAAAAGTGCTGGGTCAACACTGATAAATAATCCTGAATATACTCTTTATACATTTACAGATCTAGAGGAATTACTGCTAAGGCTTTGTCTATACTTAGCATTTGAGTATCCTTTTTCCATTTTCCTGCCCCAGTTCCTTACATCTGTTTTTGGTGATTGAAGGACTAATGTTAAACAAAATAACTTTTGCAAATATTTTGAGCGGCTTAATTAACAATGTCCTAGATACAACCAAACCCAAAGAATAAAAAAACATCTCTCCCCCGACCTTCCTTGTTTTTTTTTTTTTTTTTTTTTTTTGATTGTGAGACAAGGTGTTGTTCTGCTGCCCAGGCTGGAGTGCAGTGGATCATCATAGCTCAGGGCAGCCTAAAACTCCTGGGCTCAAGCAATCCTCCTGCGTTAGCCCCCTGAGTGTCTGGGACTACAGTCACGTGCCACCGCACCTGGATAATTTTTTAAATTTTTTGTAGAGGTTGGTTGATGGGGAATCTAACTCTTGCTCAGGCTGGTCTCGAACTCCAGACCATAAGCCATCCTCCTGCTTTGGGCTCCCAAAGTGCTAGGATTATAGGCACGAGCCATTGTGCTTGACAGACCTACCTACCTCTTGTTCTTTCTTCTTCCCTCCTTTCTTTTCCTTCCCTTCCCTTTCTCCATCCTTCCTTCCTTCTTCCTTTACTCTTTTCTTTCTCTCTTTCTTTTTTCCTTTCTTTATTTTCTCAGTGATTAAGAAACAGAAAGGATTGAAGTGGTGGAATGATGACTCTGTAAACTGATAGATTCACAAAATGCTTCCCCTCTGTGTCTATACGGTCTGTTCAATTCAGTTGAGTTATATGGCATTGTGCTAGTTCGTGGTGCAAGAAAGGCACTAGTTAAAAAGCTAAAATTAATAGAAATGTAATGAATTTGAAAATTTACAGTGCTTAAAAATAAAACATAATTACTAAAAATTTACTTAAAGCAAACACTCTAGATATTGTAAGACATCTACTATTTAGAAATCTATATTAATTTATAAATGCTGTACAATTTTTCCTGCTACATGCAAAAGTTTATACCCTCTGCCACAGTTGCCAACCTAATGTAAAAAAAATGATGCTTAACATTCAAGACAAAAACATCTCGAAATTATTAAACAATTGGAAAAGGGGGAGTGTGTTAATTTGCATTATAGTTTAAAATAGAGGAAGACTTTTTTAATTTGAAAAAGAAAAACAGATATGATCTCCTATGAGTTTGATTACATTGTCCAAGTAGACTAAAAGACAAAGAGGCAAAGCCTTAAAGCTAAGAAGAGAAGAGAGCCTTCCTCGTGACCTTGACAAAGAAATACTGTCTCCCGACAGTCCACAAGGGACACAGGGAATGCCTGTGTCGGGGTTGGTCTGGGTGGACAAGGCAAAGTGTGTGTTTGGTGGTTTTAGAATGAGAGACAACATTGATGAGCATTCTGGTTGGTTAACTTGATCCCAACAACAGCGTGGGACACACATTTGACAAGCTGATAAGAATAAGTTGACACGTTGGAGCCCGTGTTGGTGACACTGAAAGGAAAGTGTTCTGAGGGGAGGAGATGAGAGCCATGGTTAGCAGGAGGGACCAGCCAGCAGAAACAAGGCCCAAATAGATTTTCCTGATTTTGGACATATTTTTTTCCTCAAAGTTGGGAGTATCTTTTTATTACAAAAACAACAAAACTCCATGAAAAACATTTAAGTAATGAGGTAATCACTCATTACGGAGTGATTCTCAGAGGTAATCACTCTATTTCGGTGTACATCATTTCAGATGTTAGAACGTATCTACAAAGTTAGAATTTTATATAAATATATATACACACACACAACTTTTACACAAATAATATATATAGTTATACATTTATTTATGTACATATTTTCATATATGAATTTACCTGAATATATATCAAGGTATAAGTATATAAATATATGTACAGCATATGCAAATCAGCTCCAGCTTCGTCTTTTAAAACATAGTTGTATGTATTCCATTGTCTAAATGCATCATAATTAAATTAGCCACCTAGCTGTAATTTTAACTAAGTTTACATTGACTCCATTAAAAACGTGTTTTTATTCGCTTTGTCTTAATTATAATTTTGATGATCTAAGACCGCTATCTCTCCATTGACCCTGATTAACTAAATACTGACTACATATTATTAGAAAACTTCATAGAAATCAGCATTTAAAATTAACTTTTAAGGTAAACTAAAACACAAAGAGGCCTGGATTTTATTTCTAGCTTGAGGACTTAGATGTTGTGTAAGTTAATAAAAACGTTTTTAAACGAACAATGGTAAGCATATTGCAGATGATATGTGGTTATAGACCTGTTCTATAGGTTTGTTTTAAATTATTAAAGGGACACAGAGACTTGTTGGTTGGTTTTGACACAGAAATGGTCAAAACACATTTCTAGGAAATAGTATCAAGATTCTAAGCAAAGTGACCATTAGTTTAAACTAGAGAAATAATTGTGATGGCCATAGATCTTTATGTTAATGGAAAGGAAGAAAAAGTATCTTATGGGAGGTAAATAGTCTTCATTTTAGTTTTTCTCTTTTTATTTTATTGTACTTTTTTCATGTTGGACCATGCACTAACCTCATCCAGCCTTCATGTATCCTCTCACTGTAGAGCAATTTCTAAAGCTTACTTTCCTTTTAAAGCTCCTCGGTATCCTTGATTCCTTTAGATCCCTTTTCTCATGGTTGTATTTTTGTTAGTGTTGAGCTTTCTTATATTAATTTCCTTTTCACAGCTCAATGAATTCTGAAACATCGATTACTCCTGGATGCTCTGTCCACTGTTTACAGTTTTGCATGCCATTTTTTTTCTGTAGATGACATTGAGGGATAGGCAGCCCAGTAAACTGTTCATATTCTGGCATTATTTTTACTCTAGAGATTACTATCACATTGAGTTAATTTAATAAATTGTAATTGTTTTTACCACCTGCTATTTCCTTCTCTAGCTTTCTTCATATACTATTAAAGGCATTAAATATATGTATATCTTATCTATCTATGTGAGGGTGTATGTTATATATATGCACACAAATATAAACACATATACCTGCACATGGATGGCTACACACATGTATATATTCTGTCTGTATAAACTTGTGCATAACTAGATATGATTCACTTTCACTTTCTCTGTTTTGAAAAATACAATTGTGTGCTCTCCTGTGGTAAAATTCAAGTTCTAGTTTCATTTACAAGATCAGGATTGTTTTTTATTTTCTTTCTTGGTAGAAAGAAAGAAGGCCTTTTTCCCAATGGCAAATTATATATAAACTCGAGTTTTAAGCAAAATGTTTCTTGAAACTGAGGATTTAAAAAAAAAATTTTAAATTATGTATTTAGAGCTTAAAAATAGGGCATAATAATATCCAAAGCATCCCTTTTTGGTGTGCTTTGATAAGTATCACACGTAATCCTGGATTTCATATACATTTTAAGGCTTTGATTCATAATGTAGATTGTAATTTAGTAGGAAATTTAATTTTGTTAGAAGATATACTAAATATTTGATAGATGTCCTGAAGACAAATGTTGTGTGCTAAAACAGGACTCATAGTTTAGTAAAGATTAAGACAGAGCTGAATCCCCTGCCTATTAGCTGTGAGCTGAGCGGATTACAGGGGAGTATCCATTCCTTCAGGGAAGTCTAACGGTACGATGTAATTTACTTTGGATTTTCAATATCTTTTGGTTACTTCATCTCCTAAAAGGATAACTTTGAAAGTAAATTACAAAAGTGACCATATTAGACCCTTCTGATGAAGAATGAGAAAAACAGATCAATATAAACTGAAGTGTGTATTTTTCTAAATCAGTATTAGCATGCCAACCAAGAAGTGATTTATATGCTTAAAATGCAAATTAATCATCAATAGAGTTCTATATCATTCTTTGCAGGAAAATAGTCAGAAGGTGTAATCCAGGGGAAAAACGGTATTTTAAGCTCCCTGTGATCTGATGATCACAGTATTTGACCACCCAGCATTGACTCTGCAAGGTGGGACCCTGCATGTAAAAACATAGGTTCATGCACATGGTCAGATCTTACAAACTGTAATAAATCCAGTAATTATGAGGCACACTAAATTAGCCTCCCGTGAGTGGAAAGGCATTGTCAAGTACCCTCAGTGTCTTTCCAACACATTGGATGTGTTGCATATAGGGTGAGAGGATACCGTCCACCCAATAACCTTTCTCCTGGGTGACAATTCTATAATATAAACATCTAGCTCCTAAGAACTCAACTGAGACCTCCTATCCATTTTTCATAGATGACTGGACAGCCATTAAAATGGAAACAATATGTTTTCCATCCTGATACAGAGGAGATTTAAATTGGTACCCTGGAGGTAAAAAGGACATAGCGCATCACCCAGTGCCCGGGCTGCAGGACATTAAAAAAAAAAAAATAGGTAAAAGAACATGATTTTTCTTTCTCAATTTTTGGGAGTATAGTCATTTAAAAACATTTTATTACTATAATTGCTTGTGTAAACCATAACCTTTAAAATATTGTAATATTCATGGATCCATTTTAAAAATTATTTAAGTTCTGAGCACAATGTGCAAGTGTGTGTGTATTTCTGGATTTAATATAATAGTGAACTTCCATAAAAATAGTGTGAAGTAAAGAATTAGAGCATTCAAACCCAAATACTTACTATTTATGTACAAATCTATTTCTTTTTCATGTATTTATTAGGTTGATCTATGTTGGTGAGGGCTACCCGTTTCTATTTCACTTTTCTGTAACTTCAATATTTTTTTGTTGCATTTTTTTCATCTCATGAATAAAAAAAATTCAGTATCCTCCAATATATGCATCCTTGGCAGATTATTTTACATAATCAGTCTATAGCTATAGTTTCTCTATTTATAGATGGCTAGATTGAATGAGGCAGTCACTGAATTATCCTTTTTTTTTTTTTTTTTTTTTTTGGAGTTTTTGGCCGGGGCTGAGTTTGAACCCACCACCTCTGGCATATGGGGTTGGTGCCCCACTCCTTTGAGCCACAGGCACCACCCAATTCTATGAGATCTGAAGCTGAAACTTTCTGTTTTCTAATGGTCTGAGAATGAAAGTGAATTGAAATAATTTCTTTGAATTTCAGATCGCACTTTTAGAGATAATTCTAAATATTGTAACACCACATCCTCCATTTCATAATTTGCTGACATGTGCCAGCACCGCTGCCTGCCGTAGATGTGGTCCTTCTGAACTTTGCTACACAGGCCTAAGACCAGCACTTAAATACTTACAAATTGAATTGCACTGTGTTAGAAACGGGATTGATAAAATAAATTACTATATCTTGTAGGTTAAGATTTGAGTTCTGCAATTGTAGCTGTTACAAATTACCTGAAAACCTTTTTATATTGCATTTCTTATGGCTGTATTTTACAATTGCTCTAATAAAAAATTCTATACAAAAATTGTTTGATATTAATAGCAATCATTACCAACTTGATAGATCCTTGTTAAGTATATTTGCAATACATTTAATCTTATTAAACTCAGCCTTGAGTTGTTTCTTCCAAATATTATAGGTCTTTATGAAGCTAGCAATATAAAGAAGAGATTTCAACCATTTTCGGCCAAAAATTAGGTTTAGCTTAATGGATCAATTTTTTTCTTATTAAACTGCATCTGACCAGTGCCAAGTAATACATTCAGCATTGATCTTTGTCTCACCCTGCTGTAGCTTGCGTTCTCTTTATGTACATGAAAAATAAGGTGCCAGGAATGAAAACAATGCCTGTATAATACAAATATAGAATTTTTCTCAGACTTCCATTCAGTTTATCATTTCACTTTGTTATTAATGCCTTGCCTGCTGCTTTTCAGAAATGTGTTTTTAAAAAGCACATTTATTTCCATAAAGAATGCTTTCTTCTGGTGTAATTATAAAAAACATACACCATATTCTGGAGTACATCAATTGTTTCAGGGGCATGGACAAAATATATGAGCCCTGTTCGCATGTGCAAACAGCCTGTTCTAAATGTGGAACCCTCCAGGGACTTGACCCATTAACACCAGGGATCTGAATGAAGTCTACTGGTTAGAACAGGGGTTCGATTTTGAAGTTCTGTTTTTTTCTTTGAGTAAAAATAGGAAGATAAATGAAAACGAAACCAGGTTTTAATGGATACAGAGCCTACGCATGACAAATTTGAAATGATGTCAGTGGTTCTTTGAAGTTCTCAGTCTTTGCGACACCTGCAGTCACACAGCAGCCCCCAAACCTCTTCCTACCACTCCTCCTCCTGTCTTTTTTTCGTCCCAATGAATTCTACGTGCTTCTTTTAGGAGAATCTTATACCATTGCCTGAGCTTGGAATGTCCCTTTTGCTTAAAAGTTTTCATCGGCTGTTGATGGCCCTAAAAGACAGGACTGAAGCTGCACCAGGCGTTTAAAACTCTGAGGAATGGGGCCTCAGCCTGACTGGTCACCTTTGTCTTACACACCACTCCCAAACTGTCTGCTTCATTGTGTTTCCAAATATACCTCGTGCATTTCTTTGCTCACACTATTCTCCTGGTTCAATGCTCTTTTGTTCTTCCTCCCGCTCCTTTCCACCTGTGCAATTTCAAGTCCCAATTTTGTATGTCATTGTCGCTTCAAAAGGCTACCTGCTCACTCTGCACAAAATGGGTTTTAAATGAAAAAGTTAGGCTTTGGAGTCTAACACATCTGGTTGGAGTACTCCACAGAGTAGCAGCATGACCAATTTGGTTAACTCCAATTTAGTAACCTCCTTTACTCCAAATTTAAAGGGGCACTTATGACACGGTGCCCATGGTTAGGGCGCCGGCCATATACACCTCCCACTGTTGCTGGCAGGTTTGAACCTGACCTGGGCCTGCTAAACAACAATGATAACAACAACAAAAATAGCCGGGTGTTATGGCTGGTGCCTGTAGTCCCAGCTACTTGGGAGGCTGAGGCAAGAGAATTGCGTAAGCCCAAGACTTGGAGGTTGCTGTGAGCTGTGATGCCACAGCACTCTACCAGTGGTGACTACCAAGGGTGACATATTGAGACTCTGTCTGAAAAAAAATAATAAAAAAAATATAAAGTAGTGCTTATAATGTTAATTTTGTATGGTGGTGATTAGAATTAAGTGCATTACATACATAAGCTTGGCATCCTATAAATAATGATGTTTTTTTCTCCTTGTCTGCCCCCCTATAGTCTGAACCATTTGCTTGGTACACACTATTGATGTGTTGCAATAATTTCTTTTTTCTGTTTATTTTTGCCATCTCATCAACTGGCTTTTAAAGTTCCCTGTCCATGGGGACTGTGCTGTATATTACTTTATATCTGTTATAATGCACAGCACGATATGACTCATTTTTTATATTTTTTTCTTGACAATGAAAAGTATCTTTCTTCTCCATTGTTATTCCACACTTTATCCTTTGACAATATCAGGAGCTAGTCTGAAAATTCTTGTAATTTGTTTTAAAATTTTCTTTTGATTAGTCTTCTTTAAAAAAAAAAAAAAGAAGAAGAAAGTGATACTTAATGGGGGTTGAGAACCCTAGTCACGTGGAGAAGTGACAATCGTGTGAGATATGGGCAAGTGTCTTTCAGTTTGAACCTGGTGATATCCTCCACTCTCAGCAGCAAAACAGTGATTTGCTTTCACGTTCTAGATAAGGCATCTTGGATTGCAAAGTGGAATATCTACCACTCTACGGGGAACACAGTTGTGTGGGACAACACAGCTCTTGTCTATCTGACTGGAATAGGAGATAATAATCCTCAGAAGGATGTCTTATGTTTTTTGGGACTTGAACAATATGAGGTTTATAAAGCCATAACCTTTCCCTCCATCTGATGCCAGTGCTTCCTATCAGGGGCTCGGCGGCTCTCAGGAACACAGGAAATCATCTTTGTAACAACTTCATGGATCACGGCAGTTCATAAGGAGGTTTTGGGATATATATGCCTTAAAGTTGGCTTCTAATTTATATAAATACTGGAGGCATATACCTCTAGTGGTTCTAACTTATTTAAGTATTAAAAATAGGAAAAAAATCTTGAAACACATCAATATGAACACTAGAGGCATATACCACTGGGGTAATTCTGTCCAAGGTAGCCACAGGAAGGATGATAGCATATGTTTTCTTTACAGACATGCCAGTGCAAACGCACCACATACACACCCAGCACTGGAGTAGCATCAGAAATGAAGTAGGCAGCCTATGTGTGTAAGTGCCAAACTGCATAACTTGTTAAAGGATCTACTCCCAGTCTTTGGGTGATTAGTATAGCCCTAAAAGTGGTCTAAGTTAGTATATGTCATGAATTCAAACTAAAACAAACACAAAAAGGGTGTTGTTTTTTAGCAATGCATACCTTAAACAATGTTGATATTGACTAAATATGATTTCTTTCTTTTTTGTTGAGACAGAGCCTCAAGCTGTCCCCCTGGATAGCATGCTGTGGCATCACAGCTCACAGCAACCTCCAACTCCTGGGCTCAAGTGATTCTCCTGCCTCCACCTCCCAAGTAGCTGGGACTACAGGTGCCCACCACAATGCCCAGCTATTTTGTGGTTGCAGCTGTCATTGTTGTTTGGCAGCCCGGGCTGGGTTCGAACCCATCAGCTCAGGTGTATGTGGCTGGCACCTTAGTCACTTGAGCCATAGGCACCAAGCTGATTTTTTTCATATGTGCTCCCTTTTCTAAGAATAATTTTTAAATTTTAAAAAGGAAGGTATAGGCCCAGGTACAGTGGCTCAGTCCTGTGAGTAATCCTAGCATACTGGGAGGCCAAGGTAGGTGGATTGCTGTAGTCCCAGCTACTTTGGGAGGCTGAGGCAAGAGAATCACTTGAGCCCAAGAGTTTGAGGTTGCTGTGACTGTGATGCCACGTCACTCTACCCAGGGTGACAAAGTGAGACTCTGTCTCAAAAAAAAATCAATCAATAAATAATAAATAAAATGAAAGGTCTTTTGAGAATTTAAGAATAGGCTGCATGCCCGTAGCTCATGGAGTAAGGCACCAGACACATACACCAAAGTTGGTGGGTTCAAGCCTGGCCTGGGCCTGCTAAACAACAATGACAACTGCAACCAAAAAATAGCCAGATGTTGTGGCGGGTGCCTGTAGTCCCAGCTACTTGGGAGGCTGAGCCAAGAGAATTGCCTAAGGCCAAGTGTTTGAGATTGCTGTGAGTTATCACACCATACCACTCTACTGAGGGTGATACAGTGAAACTCTGTCTCAAAAAAATTAAAATAAAATTTAAGAATAAAATAAAAGGTTAAAATCTTACATTGGAATTCCTATTTTATACTACCTTTTAGGCTTGAGTCTCACAGTAAATGACACAAGAAAAAATGTTTTGTAAGGCTAGTGAGAGACAGTATCTTATGTCTTTGTGAAATTTTACCAGGGAAAATGATATATACTAAAATTTCAACTAACTGGCACTTGATTAATTGGCATTCTTGATTAATTTGCATTAAATGTAAAAATAATACCTGTACTTAATTTTTAAAAATGATAATTGTTCAGAAGGCTCAGATAGGAAAAGTGAACGTTTCTGTCCATGACCTGCTAATTCAGCTCTTTTCATTCTTCCTTCCCTCTCCCTCCCTTCTGACCTCTTCCCATTTCTCTTTTTCCTTCTTTTTCTTCTATTTGATTGTATTGTCAGGTGGTTAAACTATTCTCTTATTTTCTAAGTTACTGGTCTTAGATGACTCGGACGATGGTAGTGGCATAGTCATCGTACACCATCAACACCATCTCTGCCTTTCTCATCCTCCCACTCCGCCTGCTGATTTCTGTCAACTTTTATAACATCTACATTGTATTCTGTAGCTATAATTAAGCTGCCTTTTTCTTATTTTTTTAAAACCATTTTAACCCAATGAAAAGTTGATATGATGATTCTATACATATGATGATGATGATCATTCTATACATTTTAACCCAATGAAACAGTATTATGCCCTGTAAATATTATTCAATGCGAAACCAAGTATTTTGGTTGCCCTTCAGCAAAGTTGAGGCAGTTCCATTTCACGCAACTCCCACTGCTGGAAAAAGGGGATGCCAGGCTCCCAGTTCCAATGGTCATACATATTTAAAATCTAACAGTCATGTTTTCTTCATTTCTATGGTTTTTTCTTTCTTTTTTTTCACAAATAGCCTGTTCTTGTTAATGCACACCATAATCTTTCAAACCTCTTTGATGATACGAGGCACAATTGGAAAAGTTTTATGTGCTGAACATTATCTTTTCCGCCTCATCTGTTCTGCAAGTTTTTCTTGCTTTTTTTTTTCATGTGCCCTAACTATGCTGATCTTGGAGGTGTGTTTGCTCTGCAGCTGTTAGGTCCCCATGGGCTCCCTTTTGGATAGCAGTGCCCTGTCAGTGAGGAGAGGGTGATGTTTGTCAGGATTTTCTGAAGGAGGTGTGGGCACAGAGCAGGCAGATATCCTGGAGGCTCCTATAAGGGGCAAATACGAGAGCTGTATTTTGGCCTCGGGGAAGCTGCATCTCTTTGTCTTCTCTTCAGCTTTGGCTGTGAAGGCCTAATGTTGCAGCAGACTCCTCTCTGCTGCCATCTCTGCCCCAGCTCCCTCAGTAGGCTTCCTTACTAGCCACCTCACATACTTTCTTTAGAAAGCAATTCTTGGGGTCTGGGTGGGCGAAGGGGAGATTAGAGTTTGCCATTGGTCATTTTACTCACAGAGAGCAAGAGTTGAGAAAAAGACCTGCGTGGTCCAGCTGTTCCCGGTTCTTCACTTTTGCCTGCTGATGGCCACACAGCCTACTCCTACTTTTCAAACCGGTTGACTCAGCTTGGGCTGTTGTTTCCTCTGATATTTTAGGTTGCATTTTTCTCTTTTAATTACTTCCATTTTCTTTGCATGAGTTTCCTTCCATGATTTATGAAACTTTTGAGTTTTTCCACTTTCTTTTATTAGAGCACTAAGAATACTCTAATAGACCCTTTTATTCAGAGAAACTCTATTTCCATAGAGTTTTGTGTATTGTTGGAGCTTTGTGGTTCGTATTTTAGGTTGCTTTGTTATTTGTCAGAACTGCTAGGGGTTTTATTCTTTGGGAAAAAAATAGGCTTTTGTCCTTTAAGCGGGACTTGGAAAGGCAGGAGCAGTGGACATGGGGGCTTGGTTTGCTTTCTTGAGCTGGAATGAAGGTCAAGGGCTGCCCTGACATAACTGTGTTTTAGAAAGGTGACTCTACCAATAATTAGAGAGTAGGAAGAGGAGAAACTGAGGCTGGAAGACTGGTGAAGAGGGCAGAAGGTGATGAGGATCCCAACTAGGACAATCATAGCAATAGAAAAAGATGAAACCAAACAGGGTATTTAAAAAATCATTCTTTAATTTTAAGACCTATATAAAAGCAACCCTATGTACTAAAACAACAAAGTTCCAAGGATACCCTGGGAGCAGTATACATCTCAAACCTTTATGTACCGTTCTGGACAATAAAAGATAATATTTAAAGTAATCATCATGAAGTAGTATGAAATTCTTCATTATGAAAAGAAGAATTCATTATGCTAAGAGACTGCATTTTCCAGAACAGATTCAAGGAGGGCTAAAAGAACAAGGTTTCAAACTAACGTTGTGTTCTAAGTTGTACAGAAACTTCGATGAACCAGGCTTCAAGAACCCAGTGTACTCATGTCTATTTTTTGTTGGTCTGTTTATGTGTTTCTTTGAAGTTAGGGAAGAGGTACGATGAAAATGCTACCTTTATTCATTTATGTGACTAGAACTTCTATTTGAGAGAATTAAGAATGATCTGGCTTTTAGGGCAAGCAAAGCTGGATTGGCAAGACTGCAGGGCCGCTGACCGTACTTAATTTTTCCAGTAGTGGTCTGTGTTTCTGCTTGTAGTGGAATTTTAAGCATTCGAACAATGCTTAAAATAATTTCCCTGGTTTCTTTGGTTTTAATACGTCATGTTTTACTGGATTACATCAATTGTGAGCATTAGAAGAACAGTGAGGAAGGACGGACCTGGATCACATGTAGTATGATTATCATTGTATTCATCCAGTCGGGAAAAATAGGCCAATCCTGCATATTACGGGTTTATTAAAAATGCAGCTTTGTCAAGGAAATGTTTTGTTTCCATAATAGTTCTGTAGTTACTCCATCACAATGTAAAATGGGGTAGGCATAGTTATTAACTATATTCCCAGTGAAGTCTACATTTATTTCTTTTGTAGATGTACACTTTATAATATTTTTCTGTTCATAACTTGTGTATTGCCACCCAATTCCCTTTGCTCTTAATAACAAAATAAGTGCAAGATGATTTATGCAACTTTTGAGGTTTTTCCCTTTCTTTTATTAGAGCACTAAGAATATTCTAATGGACCCTTTTCTTCAGAGAAACTCTATTTCCATAGAGTTTTGTGTGTTGTTGGAGAACGTTTTCTTTAATTTACTCATCTCTTTTTGTTTTTCCTGCCTCTTTGTGTTTATTTCAATCAATAAACAGACGAAAAGATGCCTGCGTAACAAAATGCAAAGTGTATTTTTATTTTGCTAGTTGATAAATTATTTAGGACAGATGTGGGAATGATAAAAATATAAGCTGCATTGGCAAGACAATTTTCAAAACTTTCTAAAGTGACACATGTCATACGGTGCCCCATTCTGCCTTCAGAACAGTCTTGTGGGTTAGTGGGCCAGGTAGTACTTCTCCTAGGATGAAGATTGGAAAGCCCATTTTCAGAGAGTTTAAATGACTCATTCACAGCCTCATAGCAGCTTGTGGCACAGACAAGTCTTGATTCGCATCTTCTAATCCTCTTTTTGGGTAATACCCTGTGCTGTGAGTAAAACACAAAAGCAGAGTCTATAACTGGTAATAAATGAACACTGAAAGAAAGGAACAAAGTATCTATTCTTTTCAGCAATCTTCATAATTGATACTAAGGCCCAGTATCATTATATTGATTGTCTGTGCAGATATGTTGATTGGCAATCTGCACTGATTATTAAAATGGCCAAAATAAACAGATTAATTATGTGTTATCTTTCATGACACATGCAAACACTGGCCAGTGTTGTAGAATCTAGAAACCAGAGGGGAGCCTCAGGGAAAACTGTCCAGCATCCTGATTTTAAGAAGAAAGAGATCATGGCTTATAGACCCCAGTGTCCAGGACCACACTATCTGAGATTTATTACTAAAAATTCAGGGTTTCCTTATTTACTCTCATCCTAGAAGCCAGATCTTCTTGTACACCTTCATAATATCCCCTATCATTAAAAATGGGATCTCTTTACAAAGAAATTCTAGCTCAACTATGCCATTAACAAGAGGGGAAAGTCGTAAGATTTCTGATCTGTTTCTAAAAATTATGAAAAAAAAAATTAGGAGGGAGTGCATGGAAGAATGACAATGGAGGTGTATTCTAGGCCTTTGCTGCACAGGGTGCAGGCGGGAACCAGCAGCATCTCCATCACCAGGCAGCCTGGGAGACGTGCAGAGTCTCTGGCTCTTGCTCAGACCAGCAGAATCTGCAGGTTCCTATGTGATTGTGTGCCTATTACAGTTGAGAGCACTGTTCGACGTCAACAGAGGAAGGAAAGAGAATTTTTATTTGCTCTTCTCCCATCTACTCTTTTTTCTAACACAAACATGTTGTGAAGATTCGGCCTTCTGGAAAAGTAGAAGTGGCTGTTTAGCTTCTCCAGATTATTCTTGGAAAGATTGGAACTCTTTACTTTGTAAGAAATCTCTTCCCCAGAATTGTAAAATGCTGTGTTTCTCAAAATGGTTCTTTATGTGCCAGATACCAGGACTGTACCTGGTGTCATTTTATGAAAAAAATTAATGAACTCCGTGTATGATAGACACATTGTTGAGACTGCCGAGGATCCTCCTTTGTTTGGATGAAGAGCTTTTCAGTTTCGTCTTCACGTTAGTATAAGGCTTATTCTTTTAAGTTCAATCTCTGTTTTTTGAGATTATGGCATGAAAAACTCAAAAGAGAATCTTTCATCTAAAATTTTAGCGATAAAGGAAGGCAATGTGAAATCAATGATGTATTTGCGTGTAAGCAAAGGCCATCCATTGACAAACATTTACCTCGAGGAAATGCACACCAGTGACAGCGGATCTGAAAGCAAACGTTAGGCTTGCCCAGTATGCATGTAATATTTTCACAAAATAAGAACTAACGTGGTTCTCATTATGTATAGGAGACATGTCCATGAGGACAAGCTGAGGGAAAGACAGTCTGATATTTTTGCAGTCCATGTTTTATTGTGTCCTTGATCATGACTATGCTTTCTGGGTTTAAGTCAGTAGGTTAGGGAAGCAGGAATTGGCCAATGTCTTAGGGGATGGATGAGATCTGAGTGAGTGGATGGAGGATACAGGTTTTGTGGAGGTTGAAGTCTACAAACGGTTGAGTCCCTTTTTAAGATAGATGGTGCAAGTTATAAATATAAAATTAGATAAGAGCCTTGTAAGAGGCTCATGCAGAGCTTCCTGGTCTACCTGCGTCTGGGAAGGTATTCTGAATGGATAGAATGGTATGGTGTGCACAGAGGTGCAGCTGCTGAGACAAACCGGTCGGTCTGCAGCTGTCCATGTGGAAAACCAGAGAGGTCTTTGTTCAGTTAACTGTCAACTATTCCAGGCGGAGAAATTTTCTAGAGGTAAAGAAGGAACAAAATGAACAGTCTCATCACCGTCTCTATAATGCACATGGAAACTCACTGCCACGTGTGTCAGCCTCGCCCTTGCCACAGGGGGTCATTCTTGGGATTTAGGAACTGATGAATTTTCTGGCTTTTTCCAAATGTTACTAACTTCCAGGTGAGGAAAGCAGTTTAAAATTAAACCCTGGCTCTGAAAGTGAGGTGACAGATTTCCTGTGAGCATGGTGGGGACTATGTTTATTTTACCAATTTTTTAAAATAAAAGTGTTAAAAATGATAGAAATGTTTTAGTGGAAATAGAGAACTATGTGTTTTAAGTCGCCTGTGCTTCTTTAATAAACTGTTAATTTGGATGGGTTGGTTTTCCCCTGATATGCATTATTAAATTAAATCTGTGATTAGATTCTAATTTAGGGATAGAAATTCCAAACCTTTTCCTAGCTCCCAACACTGTGTAATATTTCTCAATTAATTTGAATGCGCAAAAATAATTTTTCATCATTGAAAAATTATATAGTATTTTGATGAATGGATAAACAACCGGGCTTTTAAAAAGTGGCTATTTTAGAAACCTTTTTTTTGAGGGGGGTGGGGTGGGTATCTGTAGACTATAGAAATAAATTAATGAGTCTCTTTAGGATGCGCCAGGACAATCAGGTTCCCAACAATTCTGGGCTGAGGAAATTCTGTATTTTTAAATCCCAAAGGGCAAATCATATCCCTTTCATTCATCATAGTCTTGGGAGCTCCTAATTTTAAACTAGTGTGTAGGTGTCTTTCTCTTCACAATAGAACAAGCGAATCAATAAGAGATGAATAGTTTGGAAAGATTTCAACTGCTTCTGCACCTACTTTCATCACACACAGGGCACAGATGCGTCGGGGTCAAGAGTTACTTATAGACACTGTGATTTGGGTCCACGAGAAGCTTTCCCTGGAGTAGCATTCTCTTGAAATGTATTTGCAAACACACAGCAATTTAGACTAACAAAGGCAATCCACTTTACTAATATATTTGCAGTAGCAGAAGAGATGCTCAAATTCAGGATTTGAATGCAAAGGCAAAAGGAGAGACTTGAATTTAAAAATCAAAACAAAACAAAACCTCGCTCACCAACTCGTATGGCTCCTCTGGTTTTTTCTCTCCCCTTGGAATTTCCTCATTCTAATACATTTACTGCTCTATCTGGTGAAGTCCCAAATTACCACTTCAATTTATCAGCAGGGCATGGTCTCACAGAACAGATCCTAATCCCACCGTCAGTCCCGCTCTACAAGGGCTGCGCCTGCTTTAACTTGGTACTGAGTTGCCCTGGATACAGTTCCCTACCTAACTCTGTGGCCCTCACAGGGGGCGCTTCCAGCCCGCAGGCAATGCAAATGAGTACAGGAAATATTATATTAATTTCTAGGCACTTCAAATAATAGTTAGAACGAATCCCTAACTAAATTGGTAGGGAGCAGTTAGGTGACTGCCTTGCCACTCCTGGGTAAGGTACCTCCCTGCTGATTGACAGGTTGTCGGCTTCTGAGCAGGATAACAGGCTGCGAGTTTAAACTTCACTCCCACCAACACGGCTTTCACTTCGGCAAGTAAAAGCATCACCGTAGTCACTCGGGTATATCTGCTTTAACAAACCTGCTCCCTCCATTCTGTACACACACATACACATGCATACATAGAAACAGAAGGTATTTGTCTGGTCTGTATGTGTGTATATATATGCATATCCGTGTGTGCATATACACGGACTTGCAGGAATTTTAATGTGCTTGAGTTTGGAAGGGCTTGGTGGAAGCAGCATTGTTAGGAATGCTCTCTGCTGTCACCCCACAGTCCCATCCCTCCTCTGCCATTATGAAATAGACATCTGTGTTTACTGGAACCCTTATGATGTTTGTGGAGAGGCAGAAGAACTTGGTCTATGGAAACACATCCCCAGGTTAAGGTGGTCAGGGGTAAAATCCCAGCTCTGCTGCTTACTGTGTGTGTATCCCTGAACAAGTCTCTGGACACACCTGTGTCTCAGTTTGTTCATCTATAAAAGGAGGATAATGGCAGTAATGTACTGATTAGGATAGATGTCAAGTTGTCAAGATTAAATAAGATAGAGCAGTGCATGTTATATTGCAAATGACAAGTATACAATAGATGTCAGCCACCATTTCCTTATGACATTATCAGGAAACAATAGAATGTGTTATATAATTAATTACAGAACTGAAGCTTACCCAACTCACCTAAAGCCTAGTGGGGGAGAGCAGGGCACTCCATCCCTGGTCCCTGTGACATGGAAGCCCTTGCTCTTAGCCACGCATTGGCTGATCCCTGCTCTTGCCTCTAAGTGTAATCTGTCTCCTTATCCAAGGCCCTACCTTGCGCTTTGGGATACCGTCTACGGTGCTTTGGGCACCGTGGAACCTATTCGCCAGCACACCTCTGCCTCTGATGCTAGTGAATAGTTCTTAACTTCACTTCCTTAAGACTTGTTATAAAGTGTTTATCTTTCAGAAGCTGCCTTTCCTAAGCTTACATCTTTTTGCTTTCCTTTATCTTTATTTAGCACAATTTCACTTAGCTCTAGTAGAGTCAACTTGTTTTTTTGAGATTATTTTCTAATTGTATAGAACAGGGCAAAATAAATTGTCAGTTGCGTTTTTTTCATATTCTTGTTAATTTCTCTTGTACTTCAAGGAGCAGTAAATAATTATATACACCTCAGAGATTCCACATATAAACAAACTGGAAAATCAAAGGGCCATTTGCATTTTTACTGGATGGTGTTTTGCTCTCAAATGGTTTAAAGAAATGAGATAGTGTAAGGACGACGGTTACGTCCTGGTTGCCTTTGCTCTGATTAACACTGCTGGCCTGTTCTTTCCCCTTGATACCACCGCTTCTCCCTGGGGCTTTAGTGATACCTTGGTCTCCTGGGTTCCCTCATCATTGTCAATAGCTTTGTGGGCTTTCTTCTTCTATCATCTCTGAACCTGTCATTTCTGCTTCTCCCTCAAAGCTGTTGCCTTGGTGTTCTCATTCACATGATGACCCTTCCTTCCATACCCGGCATGTTATTCTCCAAACTTTAAACCTGTATCCCTTTCCAGGGCCAAACTTATGTGTTCAACTGACTGCCAGACAATTCCCCCTTCTCTCTCCCCATTCCACAAAATCATGTCTCCTAAGTGGTCTCTTTGTCTCCATTCTCACCTCTTCCCATTTATCCCTTTTGTGTTATCCAGAAGAACCTCCCTCATGATCGATCGATCTGCTTATACCTCTCCTGTGGTCACTGCCAGGACAGAGCCAGCTCCACACTGCAGCATGGCAGAGAATGCAGATCAAGGGCTCCTTTTTGCCCATTCCATCAGCCTGTAACAAGAAATGATGTTTGTGCAATTCAGACAACCAGCCTGCCCTTGAATGAGCACTGTGCTTATTCTCTCACTTGGCCTTGAGTGGGAAAATTCAGGACAGTTATAAATCATGTTGACTCCTGAAGCTGGACTGCTGAAGTTGAAATCCAGGCACTAGGTGACATTGGGCAAATTACCTCACCTATCTGGACTGTGCTTTTCCCAACTATAGAAAGGGAATATCATGGTATCTACCTTCTAGGACAGCTGAAATGGGCAAAGCAGAGAAAGGCAAATGCTCTGTCTAAGGCAGCTGCGTTGCCATCACCTGTTCTGTTCTTCACCCGCTGTTTCCCCCCTGCCTCACCTGTGACAGATACCTGTTCTTTAAAGCTTAGCTTGTGTTGTGTATTCCAAAGGATTTCTCTGACCCTCTTCTCTGGGTGCCCCTGGCATCCCAGGCATACCTGTATTACTGAGCTCAACTTAGTTTTCTATCATTATTTACCTGGTTTGGGGTCTCTTATTTCTGTCTTCCCCAGCACCAAGTACTTAATAATGTCTCTGTAATTGTTGAGTGGTTTGTTTGAGAGTGTAAGTCAGTGTTTAAAGAAAAGCCTGCTTTAGATAGCTTGGGAATGGCCTTGGGCGAGAGAAAGTGAGTTTTCTCCGAGGGTGGTTGGAGGCACTAGATGCCTGTGATTATGCTTTATGTGCTCTAGAAATATTAATTATCTGAACAGCTGATGATGGAAGTGGTATTTCCACCAGATTTTACCTTGATGTATAAAAGCCATTTATCTTTGTTGTTCAGCTGTGTGGATGCTTATTCTTAATTGCTTTTCCTCTGAGCTATCACAGAATATATACCTTGGCTGAGAGACATCCTAAGATAAAGGAAAGAAGGAACACTGGGCCAGGAGGATGAAACTTGGTTCTAGTCTGTATTGATTCCTGAATGCTTTGGGTAAGGATGTGGCCTGTATGAGATTCAGCGTCCTTGCTTGTAACAGAGAACTGGTATAATTCCTGAGGCTCCTCCCGCACAGAGTTGATGGTTTGTATCATCTGAATGAATGTTGTAGGGATTACACTGAGTCATCTCAACATTCCTCCTTTTCTCCCTTTCTACAAAAATAACAAATCAACCTGGTTACAAAGTGTTTTGTTCTAAATAGTTTGAAACATTTTCTAGATATTTTTGTGGCATAACGCTGGCTGAGAGAAGAGAACTTTATAAGTGACTGTCAGCTCCTGCTGCCAAAGAGAGAGGTGAGGTGGGAATAGAATGGTGATGAATGAGAAGCCTCTGGTCTTTCAAAGTCAGAAAAATGATATTTTAATGGGATCATCACACAAAAATGTTTTAGGTTTGATATCCTGGAAAGAAAATGCCTCGTGAAGTCTTCTTTAGGTAGCAAGCAACCAGAAAAAATGCCGGAAGTCAAAATAAAATGACGTTTGGCAGAATCTAGTCCTGAGCAGACAAATAACTCAAAGGATATGAGAAACTGGATTCACTAAGAAGGAATTCCTGGGTTTCCGAAGAGTGAGGTTACACTGAAAAGGAAGCTTTCGTTTTTAGAGTACTGATTAAGTGTTTTACTATTTGTATGTGAGACACTGTTGCGAGCACTTAGCATGTATGAAGTTACAACAACCCTATGAAATACTGTCACTAGAACCAGAGATGAGATAAGGAAACTGAGGCACAACTGTACAGAGTCACAAAGCTAATAAAAAGGGCGTGTGAGGTTTGAATCCAGGCGGTCTAGCAGAATCTGGATCTTACTTCACCATAAAATAGTCTTATTATAATTTTAACATTTGAGTTGGAAGGCTTTCCTGGGGAGGAGGTGGCAGCAAGAAGAGGATGATATGTTTTTTGTTTTCTGCTTTATTTTTTTTTAAAGGGAAAAGTAGAATTTCCAAAAATTCTAGGCCATGGCCAAAATTATTTATCTTCCTCAATCTGCAGAATGTATGGGAATTAATTATCCCAGTATGTTCAGTCCTCCAGAAGTATTAGCTCTAAAGAACAAGTTAGTACATGCTATGGCATGCAAATATAATAACCACTTGTGCATCATGGTGTCACTGGCATACGTGGCCTCTGCTTCTTCACATTCATACATCCTTCACTGTATGGGACAATTGTGTGTGAATATCTTTGCGTTGAAATAAATGAAAAAGTATAAAAGAAAGTCGAATCAATATTTTTCTTCCTTTTTCTTTTCTTTTTTTTTTTTTCATTTAAGAGACAGGGTCTCTTTCTATCTCCCAGGCTGGAGTACAGTGGTATACCCATAGCTCACTGCAGCTTTGAATGTGTGTGTACCACACTTGGATAATTTAAAAATTGTTTATAGAGATGAGGGAGGGGTCTTATTACTTTTGTTGCCCAAACTTGTCTCAAACTCCTGGCTTCAAAACTTGTCTCAAAATCCTGGCCTCAAGCCAACCCTCCAGCCTTAGCTTCCCAAAGTGCTGGGACTACAGGCATGGCCACCACACCCGGCCTGAATGTCTATTTTCCATGGAAGAGTGTAAATTTGAAAAGTTGTCAAAATTGTCAGTTACATTTTTCTTTTTTGATTTTTAAGACTTTTAAATCTTAAATTATATCACACAATCAGAAAAATATATATATAAAACATACAACACAGCTTTCATGAATATTTCCAAGTGAATATTCATGTAGTTTTCATTCTGGTCAAGAAAAGAGCATTCCTAGCATGCTAGACGCTCCCTTCCCCTCTTTTTGCACCCCAGTCACAATTCCCCTAAAGGACCGTCATTATCCTTTTGTCAGTTTTATTTTTAACTTTTTAAAATCATCAAATATCTGTCAAATCAAACCCTATTCATGACATTTACCAAAGAATAACAAGTCAGACTTTATTCGGGGTGGGGGTATTTGAGACCATTGAGATAAGTGTAGGTTCAGCTGCAGTGGGGTCTGCAATGGGGAAGACAGATTGAGTTCAGTCCTAATACAGCAAGGAGAAGTGGGAATTTATAGCCAACAAACAGGGTGAGAGATTAGTATTAATGGATGAAAAATTTTACCAAGAGGAAATATCAGGGGTCAAGGGCAGCTTTCAGCCAAACTGATGGGACAGGATTCTTGCAGAAGGCAGTTCAGGGTGATGACGCAGGAGAAGGAACCTGACTGGACATGGAGGACGGCTGAATTGATGTAGCAGGATTCTTGCTGAAATCAAAGAATGCAGAGACAATGTGGAACCCAAAAGTCAAGGCCTATTTAAGAAGAGAGCTTAGAAAAGCATCAGTAGACTTTGGTCGAGGAGACACTCTTGTCAACCTAATAATTGTTTTATTCTCTACCAGCAATTCACTGACACGCTAATTTAATAATAACAAAATCATACTCTGCGATGCTAAATTCATAAGTGAAATTCGTTTTTTAAAATTACAAATGTTTCAGAAAAAAGAAGTGCTGCTTGTTCCTTAGGAATCATTGCTTTTCACTAAGGAAGACTGTCCTTAGTGAAAGGACTTAGTGAAAGACTGTGTTTATGTAACAGAAGCTAGGACAGTAGATTTGAAACAGTTTCCCGACACTCAGTTTGGTGAAATACAGTCCACCATTGACAGCAGCTGTTAACCAGTCTAGATTAATTTCACAAAGGACTTCTAATATCATTTCCTCAATCCTTGCAATAGAATTTAAGTAAATTTTATCATTGCTACGTTTTAAAGGTAGTAGAAGAGTTAATATTTTTATTTACTCCTTTTACGATGAGGAAACTGGGGTACAAAGAGGCTGGAGGCTGTGTGCCAGAGTACACAGCCAGCAAGTAGCATTGTCCAGACTCAAAACCAGTTCTCTGTTCCCAATCCTTTCCACTTGATCATCCTGTATCTTTTAAAATAAAATATTTAATAACCATCACTTAATTTTGAAAGGAATAGGTGCTTTTAGTTCATAAGACCTCTCAGGAGCCTTGTCAGGTAGGTTGATCTGCAGTTTATAGCTTCGTTTGGCAAACAAACAACAACCACTCCCTAAAAAAACTAGAAGTTCAAAGACGCTAAGTGATTACACTAAGTCACATAACTAGTAGATGGCGTAGAGTGGCTTGAAGTCCTTTTATATGGATTCCAGCCAAGGTTGGGGTGGGAGGAGAAGAAAACAGACCCACAAAGGTCACATCACTTCCTCCTTCCTTCCCCTTTGCCTGTTCCTGTCCCAGAGAATGTCCTTGAGCATCAGAGAAGACTCAGGGACAAGTGGGGACTGAGATATGGGGAGGTGGCCCCCCTGTGAAAATGCTGACATTACGAAGACAGAAGAATATGTAAGCAGCATTCAAGGATAGGATAGAAAGGAATAGGAAAATTCATCCTGAATTTTTAATTAACAGACTTAACTTACTAAACAGGCTAGCATTAGGGTAAGGACAATCACAGTGTTTTTGAAATATCCTAAAAAGCAATGGTGAACAAAGAGAAGGAAGCATCAAGACAATGAATTGTTACATTGGTTTTGAGGTTCTTTGGATTAAAAAAATCAGTTGCATTTTTTAAGCATGTTTACCTCTAACCCCAGTATGCCTTACTTTGGCGCAGAGATAACATTTGACTCTATTTCATCTACCGATAACACGTGCAGACTGGAAGCATCTGTTCCAAAGTGGTTTTCAAATACCTCTCCTTGGTTCTGCTGCCGGCTACGTTCCAAGAAGGCGGGTCAGTTTTCTTTCCCAAGTATTTAGGACGTATCTGAATAAAATAATAAGCATATGCCTGGGAGCACTTGTAAGAGGGAAGTAGAGGTAGAGCCCAGACCCAACCCTCAGAGGGTATGGCAGCTGTGGAAAGGTAAGGAGACTTCATCAAAGACAGGAAGCAGATCTGGCAGGGCCAAACCTTATTTAATCTTACCGTGCTAAAAAGTTGGAAGTCAGTTCCTACCCACAGGCATCAGTGTGATGATGCCATCAGTGCCCTGCCTTTGTTTCTCAAATATTTATTCACACGTGAAGCTGACAATTACAGAAGCAAAACCAGGCAGGATTTTCACAGTGCAGTCTTTGCCTCAGAAGGAATTTGTGCTCCCCCCCTTTTTTTTTACACCCATTCAAACTATTTTGGGATTTTCTATGCCGAGACTCAATCATAAAATTGAATTCAGATATAACCTTTTGCAGTATGTGGAGCTAATGAAATCACCCCAAAGGTCATTTACTTAAGCAATAAGCACTTCAAATTGATCATGATCAGTTAAACTATCAACTCCAGGTAACGATTTTTTTCTCTTTTTCATTTTTTCTTTTGGTACTTACTCAACTACACTACCAGAATTAGAAGATCAGTTTGTCCCTTGGGTTTAATATCCGATTTTCTCCTGATCCCAACACAACACGCGCTCTGTTAGATTTGTGGTACTCTTAACGTGAATTTTATTTTGCAAGTCAAGGTATAATCACCAATTTTGTTGACATATTATTATGAACTCTGTAAAACCTTAGGAAAAAAGCCAGAAAGGAAATAAATCTGTGTATCCACATCTAATAATTAGATATGGTGGGAAAACTTGAAATATGTAAGGATACGAATGTAGGCATATGGAGGGAAATAAAGGACATTATCTCAAATTCAATATTTTTAGCTCAGTTTTCAAAATCAATTTTTATTCATTTCTCTGATAACATTTGGTAAGTCAGACTGTATGCAATAGTATTACATATCATTTTAACTCAATTAAATAAAAATAATGTCAGGAAACTTGGAAAACCAACGTTCCATATTTTTATCATTAGTTATATATTCTAATTTCTTTAAAAAATTCTAGGAATCATGCTATAGAAGTTTACCACTATAGTCAAAAGTTTGATTTTAGATAACTCTAAGAGTATTATAATTATCACATAAATATATGCCAACACCTCATTTTCGCTTTTTATGTGGAAGCTTAGTATGGGGCCAGTTTATAGCATATAACCCCTTCTCCAGAATATGGGCAGAGAAAATGATAAGTGAACTCTGAAATACTGAGTTCCAGTCATCAGGTGTGTCACCTGGTCAGCAGACCTAGTAAAGCAGCTGATGGTTGCTGAGGTTGAAAAGAATTATTGAAATGAGGTTTGGGGACTTTAGATTTAATTTTTTTTCCTGGCCCTGAAATCCATTCAAATGCATCAAGTAGCATCGTCTGTTGGAACCGAGATCAGAAGAGGATGGATAATGGATAATGGGGCCTCCCACAGAAGCTTAAAATAAATGTCTGCTAACTTCTCAAGTTCCAAATTCTTGGTTTATAGAACTATCCACTGTTCTTTCACCAAGAATTACTTTTATTTATCAAAAGTCTTTATTTTGTGTTCTAAAGTGTTTATTTTAGCTGAATATTCATATTATCAATGTCGATCATACTGTTTTGGTTATATATATATATTTTTGCATCATTCAGACAACTTATTTGACATCCCACCTCTAATAGAAGCAATTCCGGTTGGCTTTCCCCTCAAAGTGTGTCCCGTTTCCCACTGTTTCTCATAACTTCATCTCCACCACGTGTTCCAAGTCATCAGGCCCCTCTAGACCATAGCAAGACTTGCTAACAGGTCTCCCTGCTCTCAGCTCTGCTTTTCACAAAACAGTGAATCTTTTGAAATTAAATTAGATTATGTCATCCAACTGCTGCAAACCCTTTGATGACTTAGAATAAGATGCGAAGTTCTCACCCTCGCCTTGAGGCTGTGCATGATCTGACTGCAGGCGTCCTCCTCATGCTCATGTTCCACAGCGCTGGCCCTGCACAGGTGCTGAACACACAAGCAGGCGCTCTCCTCTGCACCTGTCCTCCCAGGGTCACCTCCTGGAAGGCTCTGCCTCAAGTACATCCGGTGTGTGCCTTCACTTAGGTCTCCACGCAGATAGCAGCTCTCCAGAGAAAGCGCTCTCGGACCATCCTGTCTCATATGGATCTAACCCTCCCTGTTACCATACCCTCTGACTGTTTTCTTCACAGCACTTACTGGTATCTAACATAATATTACTGGTGAATTGATTAATTGGTTAACTGCCTGGCTACCCCAATATGTCTGCCTGCCCCAGAATATGAGCTCACATTAAGTCAAGGGTTTTGCTTGCTTGCTGTCTTCTCTTAAAAACAACAACAACAAAATTATACGTGGGAAGTAGAACTAGTGCTGGAATTTAGAGGCACTTGATAAAAATACAAAATATGTTGGATTATTTGAGGAATGAATCTTTTTTAATATGCTGTGACCTAGGTATCCCCAATGTTTTAGCCCAGTAATCCCAAGTCCTTGGTTCTTTCTATTGCAGTGATAGAAATGCTATCATTATAATAAATAACACTAAATCTACATTTGCTTCTGTTCTCGGGGATTTCTGTTATGTTCCTTTACCTGACAGGTATTTTGGAACGAGCATCACGCTGCTTTAACCCTTGTAGTTTTGTGGTGCCTTTTCCAACAGATAGTGTGAAGTTCATTCCTCCATACTCTTTCCAAATTCTTACTTATTCTTGCCTGTTCTCCTTACCTAGTTTTGCCAGATGATCAAAAGAATGACTGATTTGAAAAAGGTGTATTTTAACTGGAATTGTGGGCCACTGCACATTAGTTTGGAAATAGTTTGCAACTTAAAAATAATTATGAGTCTTTTGATTCAAGAGAAGTCTGCCTCTACATTTATTCAATAGAGGCTCAATAAAACTTTGTTTTCTGCATTTCTGCACATTGCTTATTAGAAGTATTCTTAGGTAGCTTAATATGTCATATATCATATGTAAGTCATTTCCAATTGAGACTTAGTTTTATTTTAAGTGATACTCTCCCAGTGAGTCCCACCTGGTTTCTCTTTGTGTTTTGTAACTGAAGGCTTGAACTCATGTTAGATTATTTCCAAACGGGCATTTCCTTTTTAAAAATAACTCTCGATTTTGTTGTTTATGGGTTTAATAAATATAAAATTGTATAATTTGAAAATTTTTTACATCATGGTCATTTGTTTTTGTCCTTGTCACTCCTTATCCCCTTTATCACAATAACAGACTTTCTCATTTGCATTTACATGAAAACACCTTGCCCATTGAAAATTTTATTAATCCTTTGCCCAGAAAAATGCCATGTAAATAAGTTCAAATAATTTCAATTCACTTGAAATTAATTTTTGGAAAAAAAAACAAAACAAAAAAACCTTGTTTCTTTTCTAAATAACCAGAAAGAAATCTGTATATTGCATCTAGCCAGGAAACAACTTGTTTTTTTTTTTTTAAAAGACTAATCTAAGCAGTGAAGGTAAAACTAAAAGAAAATCACTAGAGCCTGAATTATAAAAAAGCTTAATAGATATAAAAATAATTCAGAACTATGCCTTATTACCCTGCCTTTATCATGTATACATGTCATAGGCTTAGTTTATATAAATGGCAAAACTATGTAACATAAGTCGGAAATAACAACCGACATTTTGGCATTATAAATTCCTTTTTTCTTCCTGTTTGTGAAATTTCTGGACATGACAAATGTTCCTTTTATTTCATGTACTGCAGTTGCTTTTCATGTTCAAGTACTTTGCGATTCTCAGCTCTAGTACAAGACACTTGTATCAGATAGTGTGCTGGAGAAGGTCAAGGGCTGCAAAATATAATTTATCTTCTTTAATCACTGTAAATAGTTCTGGATGAAATTATTTAGGGTATGTCATCATATGAATAACCTAAGGTGACCACTTGTACATTGTTTGTAGAAACTGTGACACCTTCTCAGTGAAGACTTTAGTCCCCCAATAAGGACTGTCTTTGAATGAAGTTAGGTCATATTAGGTGGGGCATAGCATCAGTAATCCTGGTGCTTTTTGAAAGAACACAATCAATTTGAACTTCAGGAAGCTATTTTTTCTTTAAAAACTGTTCCACGGGGCAGCCATAAAATCCCCCTCTTCCTTTATTTGCTTAGTGTATATCCTTCTGCTCTTCTTGATGGTGTGAACAATTAATACAAACTGCCACTTTGATAACTGACTTTAAAAGGCTCATTTAAAAAGATCTCAATTTCTGAGGTGGGAGGCTGGAGGTGGGGGTGGAGACCAGGAGGGGCACAGCATCAGTGAACCCCACAAGAGCCATGTCTGGGGTCAATAGCGCACTTATCTTTGAGAACTTGAGGGTAAGTGGCTTTAAATTAAATATTATCATTTTTAAAAATGAGGTCTGGGCGGGTTGTCACTGCACAGAGGAGACCTAAATTGGGCTGTAGCACTGAGGCCCCCAGCTCCACTGGCAGAGTCACCTGTGCTGAGAGAGGGCGCCAGGCGAGCTGCCTGTGGGGGGAGGGGGTTGCAACTTCATTTTGCTCTGACATATTTTGTTAGCTGATTAATAGGATGACACTAATTTAGGTCTCAGAAGGCTAGACTGTTCTGCAACAGGATAGAGAAGGAATGGGGGGGAGGGGGGCGCGGAGAAGAAAGGGAATAGTAGAATGTGGGATGTCTCTCGGAATTTGGGCCTTGGGAAACCAGGCTTGTTTTAAAGACTTCACCCGGTGGCAAATGGAGAATGAGAAAGCCAGTGCCTTAAACAATTAATTTTGCTAATCATGCAATCTAAATTGTCACACTTAAGTATCTCAGTGTTGACCTGTTTAGACAATATGCCTTAATCCACAGGGGAGTAGTTTCAGTAGATCATGTTTAAGTTAGCTAATTAATATCAAAAGCAGTGTGGAATTGACTAACAGGTAATTTAATCAAAAGATAATTAAAATGATTGAAATTTATAAATTATTATTTAATTAATATTAGTTAATATTATAATTTTCAAAGTCTGAATTATGCTGATTAAAGGGTTCTCTCATAAATACCACTGAAAATTAATTACAAATTAATATAATCTGCTGAAACATCCTCTTAATGGACTTCCAGCTATTCTTGATTTTTGCAATAAATAAACATTAGACCCCATACGGCATCCCGTCTTTCTGAATGTATTAGGCATTCTGGAAATGCTGAGATCGTCAACTCCCTGGATTTCTAAGGGAATCCACATTTACGATAGCATCTTTAAAAGCAGTTGAGGTTGACATCATGATTGGGATGTGAGGCAGAGGGTAGTGGGGAGGCTGAGAGCTCCAAGGGGGGGGGCCTCAGCTAGCCCGTTGGACAGCACAATGTGCTTTTCTCATCTGTTTTAGAGAAGCTTCCAGAAGGTAGTATGGTGAGAGTGCTAGGTCTGTCTGGATGTTCTCTGGTTTCCAGCATCAAAAATGAGTGTTGGGGCACCCTGGGACGCCATAGAGGGGAGAGTTCAGGAATTCAAGACCAGCCTGAGCAAGAGTGAGATCCATTTCTACTAAAAGTAGAAAAATTAGCTGGATGTGGTGACACATGCCTGTAGTCACGGCTATTTAAGAGGCTGAGGCAAGAGGAATGCTTGAGCCCAAGAGACTGAGGTTGCTATTAGCAATGATGATACCTTGGTAATCTTCCCAGAGGATGGAGTGAGACTCTGCTCCTCCCCCTAAAAAACAAATGAGTATTGGTACTGACTTGAACCTATGACGGAGTGATCACAAACATAAAACAATTTTATACAGTTTATCACATAAAAGAAAGAAGTAAAGAAGAAAGCTACACAAAGTGAAACTATGGCCCAGAGAGGAATAGGTCAGTCTCCAGGAGTGGAGAACGACTCCAACTCTGAGCACGGGCTGCCTGTTATAAACTCATTAGTTTGTCCCACCTTTCTCCTGAAAAGATTGGTTGCTGTTTCCTACCTTTTGGGGTGGTGGACAGGCTGTTGGGTGATTGACAGATTACTGGTCACATAACTGGGTGGTTCTACAACAGTTTCCCTTTCTATGCATGCATCTTTCCCAGAATTTTTTTTTTTTTTTGAGACAGAGCCTCAAGCTATCCCCCTGGGTAGAGTGCCGTGGCATCACAGCTCATAGCAACCTCCAACTCCTGGGCTCAAGCGAGTCTCCTGCCTCCGCCTCCCAAGTAGTTGGGACCACAGGTGCCCACCACAACGCCTGGCTATTTTCCCAGAATTCTTCATGAAGCCCCACCCAGGCTCTCCTGATTAGATGGCAATCAGCTCT
>CAUYQV010190051.1:0-10309 GCA_963574575.1 Galagoides demidoff
ACAGGCGCCCGCCACAACGCCCGGCCATTTTTTGGTTGCAGCCATCATTGTTATTTGGCGGGCCCGGGCTGGGGATTCGAACCCACCACCTTAGGTGTACGTGGCTGGCGCCTTAGCCGATTGAGCCACAGGCGCCGAGCCTTCCCTCCCGTTTCTTATCACTCTCTGCTCTCATCTTGTTTAGTCTCCTCCAAGAGAATGAAGCTCCCAAAGGGCAGGAAGCATGTGTGCTGTGCACACAGTTGTGCTCAGCAATGAAGGGGAAGTTCACAGACATGATCGCACCCCTATTTTCAGACGAGCACTGTGGGACACTGACAAAAGGACAGGTTTCCATCAGAAATGTACCCACATGTGTGCCAAAAAACAGGCCCAAGGAAGTGTCCGCCCACAGGAGGAAGTACGGGCAACTCTGCCGAATACTCGGTGGGACGTTATGCAGCAGTGAGACCAGGAAGGCTACAACCGCCCATGTTAACAGGCACGACTTTCCTATACAGAACATGGAGAAAGAAGCCAGAAGCCGAGCATGCCCTGAGCAAGCCCAGTGCTTGAGCTACGAGGCCCTGGCAAACCCACAGGGAAGACTGAGGAGTCAGGACAGAAGCTGCCCCTGGGGAAGTGGGGATGCCAGAAGGTCAAGGGGCGTCGGATGTCTGGCCACACTCTGCCTCTTTTTTTTTTTTTTTTTTTTTTTTTGGCTGGGGCTGGGTTTGAACCCGCCACCTGTGGCATATGGGGTCGGCGCCTACTCCTTTGAGCCAAAGATGCCGCCCACACACTCTGCCTCTTGATCTGGAGGCTGGTAACACCATGTGTTCATGCTGGGAGAGACCAGCATGCTGTGGATGCCCTTTGTGCATTTTTCTCTATGTGTTAGACTGAAAAAAATCTACCAAAAAACAATAAGCAGGACTGGGAGCAGAGCTTCCCACTTAGAAGCAGTGTGACCCAGAGCAGGTCCCTCCCTGTCTCTGAGCTTTACTTTTCTGCGAGCAGGGATGAGGATGCTGAGGGTGTCAATGTGAGTAACAGTGGCACAGAGCAGGCCTGCATTCAGAGGGCAGTTCCCCTCACTGCCAAAGACAAAATGGGCTGCCCAAGAACAGTAAGTGTTTTATGCAGGGGTGGAGTGAACAGAGAGAGCCCAGAGAATCAGGACATCCCTCCCTAGGACAGGCTGGGACAGGATCCCTGAGGTGGTCTCTGGAGCCCTGGAGCAGAGTACAGAGTTCCTAGCACCCTGTGCCTACCCTCACTGCAGCCTCTTGCCCAAACACCCTCCTGCTGAATGCAGGAAGCCCTGGAAGGTTGCTATGGCGACCGGGTAGCAGCAGGAGGAGGCAGGAAGCCGCGGCTTGCTGCAGAGGACTGGCAGTACGCAGGCGCATTAGCAGCAGGGCCCAGGACCCGGCATCTCCCCGCTTGCACCTCTAGCCTGCCCCCTGCAGGCCATCCTCTGCACTGTGGCCAGCAAATGCCAAGCTGGGTGACCCCAGGACCCTATCCAGCCCTAAAACACTGTGCCAGCGCAGCACCCTCAGCCCACCCTGGCAGGGTCTACACTGGCCATGGCACCTGCCTCACTGCTCCACATATGTTGGTCTTTCCACGTGGAGTGTCCTCAGTCCACTGCTGCTGCCACCTCTGTCCTACAACTTGCAGATGGCCAGATGTCACCTTCTCTTTGCACAGTACCCCCTTCCCACCATCACTGTGCTGAGAGCTCTCTCTGTACCACTGGCCATGCTGCTTGTCTGTCCCAACAGACTGGGAGGCTCATGAAGGTCTGAGTCATTTCTGCACTCCCATTCCAGCACATGAATAGCTGCACTGCCACATGCCCCTGTGGGACTCAGGTCTCCCTCACTGACCTCAATCCCCCCGACTTCAGGAGAGTTTGGACCCTGCCCAGTCCCTCCTGCTCCAGGTGCCTCCACCCTGGGCTCCTTCCTCAGACTCTCCTTTAACTCCCCTTTCTGCCCATTCCTCCCTCCCCCCACCTGTCCCTTCCCTTCTGCCTGCCCTTCTTGACCAGAGCTGTGACCTCTCCTGGACCTGAAATTCAAAGTATAGTCACAAGTGTCTCAGATGTGCCAGTCCCCATCAGAGCCTCTGGTCTCAGATGTCTTGGAGAAAAGACCAACATTTTTGCAAAAAAGATTCTCTGCAATCTAAACTGCAGAAGCTGACAGGCCAGAGTGGCTGGGCCCACAGCACTGCTGCCTCCTGGTTGTTCACCCTTGACCCGACAGAGGGCCTTAACCTCCTGAACCATGGGCAGGAGCTGGGCTGAGGCTTGAAGAGGCTGTGCCCACCATGGAGGTCACAGGCACACAGAGGATCCCTAAACACCAGCCACCTTCCTGCAAAGGGCACTCTTTTTTTTTTTTTTTGTGGAGACAGAGTTTCACTTTATCACCCTCGGTAGAGTGTCGTGGTCTCACACAGCTCCAGCTCCTGGGCTTAGGTGATTCTCTTGCCTCAGCCTTCCGAGTAGCTGGGACTACAGACACCCACCACAACACCTGGCTATTTGTTTGTTGCAGTTCAGCCAGAGAGGGGTTTGAACTGCCACCCTTGGTATATGGGGCCGGCACCCTACTCACTGAGCCACAGGCACCACCCCAAAGGGCACTCTTGTGATCACACCAACTCCATCCCAGTCTCCCAGGTGTCCATAATGGTAGGCACCCAACCTTACAAAGCACCTGCCCTAAGCACCTTACACAGAAGGAAAGACCAAGGCCTAGAGAGAAGATGACAAAGTCATACAGCAAATTGGGGGGAGATGAGGCTGGTCTAGAAAGCTGGTCTCCCAGTTGCACAGTGAGACTGAGAGAGCCTGAGGGCCAGGGAATACAGAGCCCTGAGCTGGGCTCCAGAAGGTGCTGGGCTCCGAGATCCCACCACCAACACCCTGCCCTTACAAGTCTATAATCAGGCCACCTCTTCATCCCTCCTATAGCATGCTGCTTGGTCTGCCCACCCACCACTGAAACTGTTCTGCTGGAGCCTCCATCCCTCCCTGCTATCAAAGTGGGCCACACCTACTTCTGTAGGCCCTCCCTCCCCTGGGCACCCTCCTCTCTCACTTGGTCACCACCACCTGTACTCCCACCTACCTGGGAGGCTGAGGCAAGAGAATAACTTGAGCCTAAGAGTTTGAGGTTGCTGTGAGCTAAGATGCCATGGACCAGTAGAGAGCCCAAGAGTTTGAGGTTGCTGTGAGCTAAAACGCCCACCTCTCCCACCTAAGAGTCTCCCACATCTCTGGCTAGTCTCCAGTGTTCTACCTGTCCCCCCAAAGCCAGGCTAGCTCAGGGCTCAGAACCTACATGTGGCAGGCCAGCCGGGCAGGGATATCATAGGGCTTCCTTTGCAGCTACACCAGGCCCCTCTGTACACGTTCAGGATCAAATATCAGGAACCTGGCAAGGAAAGGGTTCTAAGTACTCACTGCATGAGCCACAGCTAACAAAACACAGTTCCAGAGTCACAGGGCACCAGACTCAGACCCAGGACAGCTGCAATTCCAGACCTCACTCCACAGCCCTCTCACTTTTTTTTTTTTTTGCAGTTTTTGACAGGGGCCAAGTATGAACCCACCACCTCCAGTATATGGGGCCGGTGACCTACTCCTTTGAGTCACAGGCGCCGCCCTCATTTTTGTTTTTAAAGGAAAACAAAAGCATTTCCACATTTGGCATGTGGGTTGTATAAACATTTTACAAACTACTAAAGCTTATGAAGAACAGAAAAGGAAACATACAAAATTTGCTTTATTAAGGCCTCCATTCACTTAAATTCAGTGGGTGAAATACCTTAGGTGAATCAATCTCTGAGCCCCAGTTCCCTCACCTGTAGATGGAGGGTAATAACATCTACCCTGTCGAGATGCTGGGACTTCCAATGAAATCAAGAAGCAAAGAAGCCTGGTTCACGCCTATAATCACACCACTTGGAAGGCAGAGGTGGGTAGACTGCCTCAGCTTATGAGTTCAAGATGAGCCTGAGCAAGAGCTAGACCCAGTCTCTAAAATATAGCCAGGCATTGTGGCAGGCACCTGTAGTCCCAGCTACTTGAGAAGCTAAGGCCAGAGGATCACTTGAGCCCAAGAGTTTGTGGTTGCTGTGAGCTAAAACACCATAGCACTCCACTGAGGGTAACCAAGTGAGACTCTTTCTCAAAAAAATAAAAATAAAAAAATAAGCGCCTGGCCCTGTATCTGCTGCATGGTGACAATGGAAGGCAACATCTCCATCCCCACTACCAACCAGGTCACCAGGCATGGCTAGAGAAGGGTCCTGGGTTCTGGGACCAAACCTTTGCTCTCCCATATATTTACTAACTAAGAGAAGCTGGCCTCTGAGCCTCAGTTTCCCCAAAGCCACAGTGATGAGAACAATTGCTGCCCTTCAGGGTCATGGTGGAGATGAATGACAATGAGTAAGGCGTGCCCAGCATAGCCCACAGACAGCACAGACCACCTACATGGTTCCCAGAACACCACAGGTGCTTGGTAAATGCTGCTTAGCCCCCACCTGCCCAAGCACTGCAGAAGAGCTCGCCCTGCACTCCGACAGCAGGGGGACACAGGTGAGAGCTGGGGCGGGGGGTCACTCACCTTCCTCCCATCAGTGCTGGTCTCGCTGCCAGCATATGCCAGCTTCCGGCGCACATAGAAAAGCATGTCGTCCTGCCGGGGAGCCCATTTCTCCATGAAGTAAGTGGAGAACATCCAAGTCCAGAAGACAATGCGGTCATCCTTGAAGCACCCTGCAGAATGAGGCCAGAGAGAGTCAGAAAGGATGGGTCACCTGGCCCCACTGTGTGACCTTGACTACTGCCTCCCCCCAACCTGCATCTCTGGTCAGAAATCTGACAGGATCCTTTCTCCCTCAAAGACCCTGGCCCCCACCCAGAAAGCACCCAGAGAGGCTCAAGGACACCTCCCAGGACACCCAGGTCCTCTACCCAGCAGCAGCCCAAGAGCTCAGGCTCCCAGCCCCACTGCCAAGCCCAACTCCAGCCTGCAGATGAATCAGCAGCTTCAGTGGAAAAGGAAAAACCTAACAAGACAGGACGTCACTGGCTGGCTGTCTGGGCTGGGAGCCGGGAAGGCTCTGGAGGGGGGAGATCCTTCAGGAAGGCACTGGTCTCACCAGCATCCCTCCCCCTTGCCCACTCCCCCACTAGCTGCAGTAATCCCCATGGTGCAGCATCCGACTTAAAGCAGCACTGCTCTCCAGCCAGTCACAACTGCAGAGACAAAGGGGAGGTTCACGAGGGGGAGGGGGGACAGCCACACACCCCACCCCCGTGTGCCATGGAACCCTGACAGCTTTATTCTCATGTGATTCTCACAGGAACGTTTCCTTTTATTACAAATGCTATTTCTTTATGATAAATATTTGTAATCTTTTTCTGCATAAGAAGAAAAAATCCACAGGCTTTGGTTGGAAAGATCTGGGCTTCCATTCCAGCTCTGGCACTTTCTGTGGTGACCAACAGGCTCCTCCCAGGTAAATGCAGCCCACCTGAGACCATGGGGCACATAGCAGGATTAACAAAAAGGGGGGTTTCCTCCCTTTCTGGAGAGAGCCAGCACAATTTCAAAACACGCTACCAAGCTCTCTCATCAACTCAAATGTTATACTGTTGCAGCCCTACTGGCCACTTGGCACTGTGACCAGTACTGTTTTCTGGGGCTAGACCAGCCCCTACATTTTACAGTGGGGAACCTGAGGGCAAGCTAGGAGCTGGGACTCGCCTAGGTCACCTGACTCCTATCCCAGGTCCCCTCCTCCTGGAGGCTTGCCACAGGGGAGTCCCGTGCCTTTGCTCAGCCTCACACACATCACAATCAAAGACGCAGGAAGAACCAGGGCTCTACACCAGCCCCTGCCCTGCGGTGTGCAGCCCATCCACTCCATACCCTACCTGGCTCCTGAGCACCTGGGCAATGACAGGGAGGACGAGGCTTCAGCAGCAAGGGGCTAGGCCGGGCAAGCCCGTGGGCCTGGCAGCACCCCAGACCCACAGACGCCGGTCCTGAACACTCCTGCATTGGGCAGCGCCCAGCTCATGACTGCAGAGCCCTGTGAACTAAGTGAAGGTGCAGAGGTGTTCCCGGTGAAAGCCTGCCTCATCTCCAGCCCCGACTGTTTCCCTTGTGGTTCTCCCTTAGAGCCCAACAGAAGCCACAGAGACTAAAATGTCCTCGGACTGCCCACACCAACTGCTTCTTCATCCTATGGAGGTCACAGAAGCAACTGAGGCCATGACAAGCAGGGATCTTGGCTCAGAATCCCACACCTGCCACAGTAAGGCCAATGTGCCACCTCTAGGCTACCCACTGCCCCAATCAGGTTAATGAAGTCCCCTGGCCATGGACCCTAGAGCACCAGACAATGACAGTGTTCATGACAGCAATGATAATGGCAGTGCCACTGGCTGCACTGTTAGTAAGCATCTGTCACCTGTGGGGCCCCGGCACAGAGCTGTGTGAACTGTCTCATCACATCCTGCGGGAGCCCCATCTTCATTGCCCCGTTTCACAGAGGACACTGACTCTTCTTAGGAGGCTAAAGGATGCACCCAAGTTCAGAGCTACACACAGACAAAGTCCTCAGATCTGCCACTCCACACAAAGTGACCACACAACACACATACACTGCTTAGTGGGTGGCTGGCCTGCCTGGAGTGTGGGGCACAGTAGGGAGGCGGGCTGGGAACCTGGCCTCAAGAGTAACATGCTGGGAATGGCGTACAGCACACGGCCACCCTGCTGTCTATCACGCTCCTGGCCTAGCAGGGTCTAAACAAGGGGTCCCTTTCCCTGCTTCACAGTGGGAAACACATCATCCCCACCCTCCAGGAAAGGCCCATCTCTGGGTAATGGCAATAGGCGGCCTACCAGGTCTTACTCCTAATACAAAGGCTCGTCACACACAGGGCTCCTTGGGTCCATCCAATAAAAGCCACAGCTGGGAATGAGGGGAACAGCCACAGGCCATACGCAGTGTGCCAGGCCCAATGCCAGGGTAGCCTGCACGTTTTCCCAGTCACAAAGCACAGCAGCCATGCGACCATCAGAAAACCAGTGGCACCACCTGCTGCCACCACCCCATCTCAGCCAGCCCATCCCACTCGATGGCACCGACTACAGGCTGCACACCACCTGACAGCCCCCCCCACACACACACACACACGGCTAGAAGAGCCTTCCTGCCTCTCCCTTAGAACCTCACCATGGAGTTCCGAATAAAACCCAAAGCTTGTATGAAGCGCTCCAAGCCAGCCTCCCTCACCACCCTGCCACACTGG
Organism: Galagoides demidoff; assembly: GCA_963574575.1. Taxonomy (NCBI): domain Eukaryota; kingdom Metazoa; phylum Chordata; class Mammalia; order Primates; family Galagidae; genus Galagoides; species Galagoides demidoff. The sequence continues at coordinate 7,331 of CAUYQV010190051.1, forward strand.
CTGCTGTGCGTGCCCACTGGGGTGCCCACCTCAGCTGTGTGGCTGCCCCTGCTTGGCCTCCAATCTCCTCCCCTGGGGTCTCCACAAGAATGGTTCCTCCCACCCTTGCAGCTTCGGTTTCAACGTCACTCCTCAGAGAGCCTTTCCTGACCCCACGTTCCTCCCCAGGGTCCTCCCTAGCTCTTCATTGTGTTTGCTGCCATCATAACCCGTCACAACCTGGGTTTCCACATCCAACCCAGGAGCAGGGACCCTGTCTTGATCCCCATCAGACCCCAGTGCCCAAGCAGCAAGGCATGGTAGGCACTCAGCAAACACAGGCTGAATAAACGGATTATCCCAATTTAAATGGAAACAAGCTCAGCAAGGTACATGAATTGCTGTGGACCCCAGGCCAAGGCAGGGGCCCCACCAGGCCTGCCCACCTAGAGCCCACACTCACCATACAGAGCACAGGGCATGGACTGGCCACTTCCTCCAGCCTCAGGGCCCCTCAAGATCTTCCAAAGAAGCCCCAATTGTCACACAGGGCCAGGACCTACTTGCTTAGCTCTCTCCAGCCTCAAAGCCATGACTCCATGGGGGAGAAACGCCGCTGGCTCCAAGGAGGTGGTGGGCCCCTGTGTGCGTGGCAGGCCCTGGAGAATGAGGAGCGGGCATCTGGATGGCCAATCCTCACAGCTATCAAGTCCCCAGCCTTCCTTGCCACCTGTTGCCACTGTTGTGAGTCAGGAAACCCAGCACCAACCATCTCAGAGAAATAAGGGGTCTAAGGAGTCACCGTAAGCTTCAGAATACACGCAGATTTGTATTGTCACTAGTGTTACTACTTCAGTAGCAGCGTGGCAAACCCAGTCATAAGAAACTCAGTCTCCAGGGAAACACACATGCACACTCCTCAGAGAGCCTTTCCTGACCACGCGTGCACACACATGCACACACGTGCATGCACATGCTCCTCCCTCCTACACCAGGCAGAAGGCCCTCCGTGAGAAGGGGAAAAGGCACTCGTGGCAGAAAGAACTGCCAGAATATCACGGCAGGAGATTGGGGGGAAAGTGTGTACCATGCTGAGAGTCCCTGAAGGGACAGACGATGCCTTTGCTCCCACCCAGCATTTCACAGCAATAAGAAAAACCACAAAGGAAACAGCTGAGAGCTGTGCTCTTAAAAACACCCAAACTCCCAACTCCCCTCATTCCCTCGTAAATCAGTGGTTAGGAAAACAAAAAGAAAAGCCCAAAAAGCCCTCCCTTTATGACAAAGAGAGGCATAACCAAAATCAAAAGAAACAGGAAAAACTGGCAGAAGGAAACCCACAAGGGATGGCTGCTGTCCATGACAGAGAAAGGGTCCACAGCACAGGGAGTAATAAAAAAGGTACATTAAGACCCCAATAGATAAATAGGCAAAATACCAACATAGGCAATATACTGTGTTTCCCCGAAAATAAGACACTGTCTTATATTTATTGTTTCTCAAGAAGACACACTAGGGCTTATTTTCAGGGGATATCTTATTTTTATTAAGTATAATACAACAATCTACATTTATTCAAATACGGTTAAGTCATCTTCTGGAAACTGACAGAGGGAGCTGACCTTGTTGGTGGGGCTGGTGCTAGTGATGTGTGAACTTTCCCCTAGCTGTTCACACGTGCGCCGACGACTGCAGTTACCACACGCCCACACGTGCACCCTGCACCCGCACAAGTGCCAACAGCTCGGAGAAAGGAGCTGTGGCAGATAAAAGGTATTCCAGTCTTCCTTACCGCTCCCACCGAAATGCAGGGTGTGGCTATGCAGATACGCTGCACAGCCATGCCCATCACTAGGTCTCATTATAGGGTAGGGCTTATTATTTAACAAATGCATAGAAATCCTGCTAGGGTTTATTTTGGGGGTAGGTCTTATTTTGGGGGAAACATGGTACCAAAAAGGAAAACAACTGGTTAACAGAATGTGAGAAAATATTAATCTCACTAATAACCAAAAATTTATATTAAGAGACTAAAGCTGCCATATTTTGAGAGAGCAAATTTGGTCTTTAAAAAAATAGCACTTGTGAAAACCCTCAGGACGGCTCCTGTGGCTCAAGGAGTAGAGTGCCAGCCCCATATACCGGGGGTGGCAGGTTCAAGCCCGGCCTCAGCCAACACTGCAAAAAAAAAAAAAAAAAAAAGAAGTGAAAACTTCTTTTAACTCTTAATAAAGTTGAACACACACTTACCACACCTTGGTAACTACCTGAGAGAAACAAGCATGTGTCCACACAAAGACAGGTACGCACGTGATCATAGGAGCTTTATTCCTATTCGCCCCAAATTGGGACCCAGGAGAATGGACACATGAACGGAGGCAGAGCCTTTCCACAGATTAGTACCCAGCAGAGAACAAACTACCTCTCCACAGGCATCACAGAGGAATCTCAAAGTCATCACACAAAGCACAGACAGATGTCAGCCCTGAAAGACTATGCACGTAGATCACATTCACGCTGACACTCCGCAGGTGTACACGGCCATCAAAACTCCTCAAACTAGGCTCAGCACCTGTGGCTCAAGTGGCTAAGGCACCAGCCACATATACCTAAGGTGGCAGGTTCGAATCCAGCTTGGGCCCGCCAAACAACAATGACAGCTGCAACCAAAAAATAGCTGGGCATTGTGGCGAGCACCTGTGGTCCCAGCTACTTGGGAGGCTGAGGCAGGAGACTCACTTGAGCCCAGAAGTTGGAGGTTGCTGTGAGCTATGATGCCATAGCACTCTACCCAGGGGGACAGCTTGAAGCTCTGTCTCAAAAAAAAAAAAAAAACTCCTCAAACTATTCACTATACAAAGATGCAGTTACTTTACACAGGATTCATCCCCACTAAAGTTAGGAAAAAGTTATAGCTGATACTGGCAAGGGTGCGCTCAACTGGGCTCTCAGAACATGAGTCGTCATGTCTGTAAAACGCAAACGAGCACCTTCCACCTT